>PVJN01010728.1:0-56330 GCA_004026805.1 Lasiurus borealis
GGGCTGGCTGGTTTGCCCTGAAGGGGTCCTAGATCAGGCTGGGGATTCCCTTGGGGTGTGGGGTGGCCTGGGCGAGGGGCCTGTGGTTTGCAGGCTGGCCACGCCCCCTGCTAACCCGATTGGAGGACCTGATATCTGGGATTTATTTATTTCCTATAATTGAAACTTTGTAGCCTTCAGTGGAGACTAGGGCAGGGTGTGCAGAAAGCTTGGCTTCCTCCATTGCCGGGGAAACGCAAGCCTCCCGCCCTCTCCAGTTCCGGGGCTGCTGCCATTTTTGTTGGGATTTATTTATCTTCTACAATTGAAACTTTGTAGCCTCGAGTGGAGTACATGGCCGGCCAGAGTGTGTGGAAGCTTGGCTTTCTCCATTGCTGGGGAAACAAGACTCCTGCATATTACTCTTTTGTTACATAGGATGGATAAATTGAAAATGGGCCAGGTATTTTTAGAATTCCCTCAATATGGATTTGCTTGCTGTTACTTCATGGTTAGATTTAGGTTATGCATTTGGCAGGAATATTCCAGAAATGATTGTGTTCTCTGGAAGTACATGGTATCTCTTTATCTCATTAATGGGAATGTTAACTTTTGTCCTGCAAGTTTTCTCTGTTGTAAAATTATTCTTTTCTCCTTGGTAGCAAATATCTTAAGGGGAGATATTTTGAAACTATGCAGATACTCTGTTACTCATCAAACTTGCACCTTTTTTTATTTTTTTTTTAGCATCCATTTATTTCTTTCCTGCATCAGTTATTACTAAGATGGTTGCCAAATAGTGATTTTCCAGGTCTATTCTTTATGTATTAGTTGACATTCTATAAGATCCTTTCTTTCTCCTCATTTATGTATGTATGTATACATGTAGTGTGAACTTAGTGGATTCCTTTTTATTCAGTGAGTTATTTTGGTGCTTATTAGATTGTCTCAGTTTTGACCAGTGAGCGCTCCTTCAAGCTGACTGCTGTGTTTTTGTTTGACATGTGCTCGTTATTTTTTGAGCACCCCTTACTTTCTTGAATAATAAGACATTCCCACCCCAGCCCTGGAATCAGCCATTTCTCCAAGGAGCTCTAATTTCTTACTAGACACCTATTAACAGATTGAGCTGAAAATTATCCTATCTAATAAAGAAGGGATATGCTAATTGACCATCACTCCATCACAAAGATGGCTGCACTCACAGCTGAGATCAAGTTCCCATAAGGAGCAATCAGCAGGGACCTGACACTATGCCCTCCCCCACCCCCATGGGGATTGACAGGGACCTAAGGCTGCATCCCCCACCTGGTAGGGCTTGACGGGGGACCTCAAGGTGCACCTCAATACTAGGTCAGGGGAACTCAGGCTGCGCCCCCCACCAGGTGGGGCTTGACAGGGGACTTTAGGCCACACACCCCCTAGCAGGGCTTGATGGGATCTCAAGGTGCCACCCCCAGGGCTGGGTTGGAGGAACTCAGGTCGTGCCTCCAACCCAGCAGGGCTTGATGGGGTACCTGAGGCTGTGCCCACCCTGCTTGGTGGGCCATACCTCACACCCAGTGGGATTTAATGGGGGAACCTCAGGCCACGTCCCCCGTTCTGGTGCCGGGCCAGGGGACCTGAGGCTATGCCTCCTGCCCATAGGGGCTTGACAAGGGTAGGATTGGCCGGGTCTGGATCTAGCCCAGTGGGGGCAGGGGCGGGGGACCAGGTCTCAGTTTCACACAGTTTTGGGGCACATGTGGGTGGGCGAGGACTTGACTCTGGGTCATGTGGTGTGCCCCAGACTGACAGGAGGAAGGTTTCCATATATACTTTACTAATTTTCTTTCATCTCTGACACTTCTATTATAGAGAAAGGGCAAATAGCAAGCCTATCTAATAAAAGAGTAGTATGCAAATTGACCACACCTCTGCTACATCCACAAGCCAATCAGAGCAAGCATGCAAATTTACTCAACCAAGATGGCTATGGCCACAGAGAGAAGAGGAGGGAGGCTTGGGTTGCCCCTGGTGATGGAGGAACCCAAGCTTTCCACACACCTTAAGTGGCCCAGGCCTCCATTTAAGGCAACAAAGTTTCAATTGTAGAAGATAAATAAATCCCAGATACCAGGGCCTCTGCTTGGGTCACTGGGGGGTGTGACCAGCTTACAAACCACCACAGGCCCCTTGCCCAGGCTACCCCATGCCCCAAGGGAACCCCCACCGTGATCCAGGACACCCTTCAGGGCCCCACCATTCAGCAGGCCTCTATCCTATCTAATAAAAGAGTAATAGGCAGATTGACTATCACTCCACACAAAAGATGACTGACCCTGTGTAGTCAAAAGATCCTGCCCCCATGAGGACACAAGATGGCCAGCAGGGGATGGCAGTTGGCAGGGACCAGGACTGCAAGGGAGGGCAGTTTGGGGTGATCAAGCCTGCAGGGGAGGGCAGTTAAAGGGCAAACAGGCAGACAGGGGAGCATTTAGGCATCAATCAGGCTGGCATGGGAGTGGTTAAGGGAGATCAGGCTGGCAGGCAGAAGTAGTTAGGGGCAATCAGGAAGGCAGGCAGGTGAGCAGTTGGAAGCCAGCAATCCTGGATTGTGAGAGGGATGTCCCACTGCCCAGGTATGATTGGGCTTATACCGGCAGTCGGACATCCCTCAAGGGGTCCCAGATTGGAGAGGGAGCAGGCTGGGCTGAAGAACACCCCCTATCCCCGTGCACAATTTTCGTGCACTGGGCCTCTAGTATTAAAATATTTCCTCTAATTAATCCCCTTTTAATGTGCACGCATTTTTGTGCACAGGTCACTAGTATGTGTGTATGTGTGTATGTATGTAATTTTCTTTACCTAAAAAGCCATTGAGTTCACCCTGATGATATCATCAATTTTGTTCTAACATGAAAGAGTTCATTCTAGCCTTTCTCCTTCCAAATGTTACTTGATCAATCAGAAGGTACACAAAAGTAGTTTCAGAGTTGCTAAACCATATGTCTGTGAAAACAAACTTTTAGCCCTAACTGGTTTGTCTCAGTGGATAGAGTGTCGGCCTGTGGACTGAAGGGTTCTGGGTTCAATTCCAGCCTGGGTGGCAGGCTCAATCCCCAGTAGAGGGCATACAGGAGGTAGCCTATCAATGATTCTCTCTCATCATTGATCTATCTCTCTTCCTTTTCCTTTTTCTCTGAAATCAATAAAGAAATATATTTTTTTAAAAAGAAAACCTCTAACGAAATTTAATATTTGTTTACAGTTAATTTTTTATTTAGCCTTAGGGTACATAGTCAAAATACTGTGTCCAATCATTGCTTGGTCAGTTCCTTAAATGTAGTTTTATTCATTCAAAATATAATGAGGTTCAGTTTCTTCCCATTTGTATTAATTTTCTTTTCTCCTTTTTTGTTATTTTTTAGTATGTAAACATTAAACATAAGCTAACTTTAATCCTTCTTTACTTCTTATTAGCTTCAACTTCATAACCACTTAATGCTTTGGATAAATAATTTTTTCCTTAACATTCTTAAAAATCAAATAAGCCCAAACTTCAGAGGTTTAGATGTAGAGAAAGTTAGATCTATTTCTAATGGCACAGTTTCACTTCATGAATGAAAGTATGCTTTTAAAAAGCTTTCTTTTGTGAATGAAATCTTTCTTCATAGGGGTCAGTAGACTCCTTCTGTGGAGGACAAGATAGTAAATATTGTAGGTTTTGTGGGTCAGTGAAGGTATTTTTTGTGTAGTCTTGTCATTCACAATTCTTTGTAGGCTGGAGGGTCCACAAAAATAAGGCATGTGTCATACTTTACTGGTCCCTGCTGCAAAATATGACATCTGAGAACTTGAATTTATAGCATGCTACTTATAAATCAGAATTAAAATTGATTAGGCAGGTATATTCTTTGTAGGCCTTATAAGGCTTATTTTAACATTAAAAACAACTTAAAAAGGCTGCATTAGTGAGAGTATTTAATTTCTTGAGCACTTAACCACTTTGTGCAGAAACTATTCTAGTTTCTAGAGTTTTAACTGTGCAAAACAGATTTTTAAAAAGATGCAAAAAATCCTTGCCCTCATGGAGTTTACATTCACTTTTTGTGTGTGGGTGTGAACTGGAAATTCATGTTTTGTTCATGTAGTGACATTTTATCTATTAAACATTGTTTCCATGTTAATTGCAGAGTGAGCATTTTTTCTTGAAAACTTGATAAAATATACAGCAAAAGGGGTGATATTTTTCCATTGATATCTCTCTCTAGAGAGATAGGGAGAAAGAGAAACATTGATACATTGATGTGAGAGAGACACATGAATGGGTTGCCTCCAGCATTACCCAGACCAGGCCTGGGAATTGAACTCATGACCCTTTGATGTTCGGGCTGATGCTCTTACTATCTAGACATATGGACTGGGGCAGAAAAGTGGTTTGTGAGGCAGTGCAATTAGTGATTGGAAAGAATGCTAGAAAGTATTTGCTGGTTGAGTTTTATTATTTACTGGGTAAGGTGTTTCCTTAGCCTGGTCTGCGCCCTCCTGCAATCCGGGACTCTTCGGGGGATGTCCGCCTACTGGCTTAGGCTCGTTTCTGTGGGGAGCCAGCCGAAGCCGGCAGTCAGACATCCCTCTCGTAGTCCAGGAGCCCTCGCTCCTTACCACCTGCCTGCTCGCTGCTCCTTAGCACTGCCTCAGGGGCAAGAGAGGCTCCTGCCACTGCCGCTGCACTTGCTGGCTTCTGGCTGAGCGGTGCTACCCCTGTGGGAATGCACTGACCACGAGGGGGCAGCTCCTGCATAGAGTGTCTGCCCCCTGGTGGTCAGTGCGCATCATAGCAACTGGCAGTTCCGTCAATTTGCATATTACCTTTTATTATATCTGATGATGTGTACTATCAGGCATTGTATTCTGCAGAGTAGTTGCCAACATTAATTAGCTACCTACCTCCTTTCCTCAGCTCATTTCCTAATAGGATGGGTTGGCAGTGAATTACCATAGAATTAGGAGAAGGTAATGTGATGAATATTATGAAACTAAGAATAATGATGTAGCCATTGTACATACCGTGTGTATACTCTTCTGTGTGTATCATGATGTTATATACGGCATGAAGAAAGAGACATTGAATGAGACAAAGAATAAACATTACTTTCAAGTAAATGTCACCTTGGGTAGGAGATAGGGTTGTGAGGAGTGACAGAATTAGGCACGGATTTTCTGATGGAGGGCTGTTGTATACTAGGCACAAGATCCATTTCTAATCAAAAGTGAGTGAGGATTCTGAAAGGTTTTAAATAAAAGCACAAGTTTTATATTTGTGTTTTAGAAAGGGGATTAGTAACTGTAGAGCAAGACAGAGGGATGAGGTTGGGGGAAGGTTAAATTACTGTAGAGGAGAAGGGAAGAATGCAAGAGACATACACTAATAATAGAGAGCTGGGTATGAGGAAGACTGTGGTACGAGGGCTTTGGCTAAAGGATCAGGTAGATAAAATTGCGTAGGACCAGTCACTAAGATGGACCCATCAGGAGGAGCAAAAAGACTTGAACAGAAAGAATTTGGTGGGTTGGGTTGAATGGGAAGTAATTTTTCTATTTTTATTTTTTACTTAGAATAAAAGAAAGATCTTAAGTATGGAAGGAGAGTTGAAATCACCCATATCTCCACCACCCAAAGACACTGTTTTGTTGACTACAGCAGTAGTGTTGTACTTCTTGCAGATTTGGTATCTGTGGGAAGTTAAGGTGGAGATATCCAACTGGGTGTATATATAGGTCAGGCACCTAGGAAAAAGAGGCTAGAGATGAAGATTTAGGAGAGGGGCCGAAACCGGTTTGGCTCAGTGGATAGAGTGTCTTATCTGTGGACTGAAAGGTCCCAAGTTCGATTCCGGTCAAGGGCATGTACCTTGGTTGTGGGCACATCCCCAGTAGGAGGTGTGCAGGAGGCAGCTGATCGATGTTTCTCTCTCATAAATGTTTCTCTTTATCCCTCTCCCTTCCTCTCTGTAAAAAAATCAATAAAATATATTTTAATAAAAAGATTTAGGAGAGAGTACAATTGTCTAGAGAGGTGATGTAGAGAAAGAAGAGAATGAAGTTTAGGGTAAAATTTTGTAGATTTTTATATTTTCCTTTCTCCCCCCCCCCCCCCCCCAGGGCTTTGGTCCCTTTTCCCTATCATTGTATGTATTTGTGTTGAATACAGGGAGATTTAAAGGCAGCTCCATGGAATATGCTTGGTTTAAATTCTGCTTATGCAACCAGATGTTCCTGTGTGCAATTGAAATTTAAGTAAATTGAATGATCTATGAATAAAATTATTCAAATTTTGTTTAATGAGATTTTAACCGAATTTCTTAACGTTAAGCCTGCTCGTATCATTCAGCATTTTGTTAGCTCCTCATAGTCACATAATCCTTTATCTTACATCTGTCTACAGTAACTGCTTTATTGTGAACATAGAATTGTGGATTTAAAGGCTATACTATTAGAAATAGAACCCATGTTTATTTGAGAAATTCCAGCTAATATGGTTTGTGAGGGCTGGTTATGAGAGGATTTGTAAATGAATTATTCTTCCTCTTGTTCTCATTTGGCTATTTTACAGTTACTAGTATTTCTCAAATTAAGAGGAGGTAAATTTAACAGTTTTTCATCTTGATGTTTACAAAAGATATAGGAAAGGATTTAAGTTAAATGAAGAGTAATTGCTTGGGTCCCAGGGAAAATTTAAACTGAAAAGTCATTTTTATGTATGTGTTTGTTTATATGTATGTATTTTGTTTTCTCATGAAGAATCATTTCTGTTCCCTTTAGTTTTAGAAGTGGGTAGCTAAAGACTGTTACAGTCGTGTTATGCATTGTGTATCTATAGGAAGAGCTTAAGTTTGTGGTTCTGTGGTTTGGTTCCTGTTTATTTCCCTGCTTAATTTTGCTTCCAAGAAATTACAAATTTTAGACCTGTAAGACTTATTTATGATAGTGTGTCATTTAACCGACTCACTTTACGGGTGAAGAATCAAGTTTCTGATAAAACTTGTATAGAATCACAGCTTCTCAGAGGCATGTACTTAGATGCCAAATAAGAAAAAGCTTCTGCTCTGTGTCTTGGTCCAGTCTCATTTCCTTTTCTCCATATGGGTTTTTTGGACTAGAGTTTGGTGGTGTTTGTGTTGGAGGTGGGAGCGTGCAGATTGGTGATTATTAGGAGATTATTATCGCTTCCTGCTAGGGCTGGCCAGGATAAGCAGCAGGCTGCAGTACTGCCACTCTTGCTCAGAAAATAGGTTGCCATCCGACAATAGCGTGTAGTTCTTGGCAGGGAGGGATCGTACAGCAAAATCACTCAGCCAGCACTTTTCTAGCCTCACAGTAAAAGCAGCCTTTGGTTTTATTATACAGATCATGTACCTTAATCTTTTCCGAAGGAGTGCAGTTTCTCTATGAGCCTGTATCCTTAGCATCTTTCTGATATTCACATCGTAATGATGGTGGCTACATGGTAACTGCCTCCTTCAGATTTACATAGATTTCTGTTTAGAAGGCTCCTGGTGCAGGTATATTAAAGTAAAACAAGGCTACAAAATTAATGTGGTTACTATGAGAGTAAGATGTGTTAGGTTACAATTGGCAAGAAAGAAGATAGTTATGTCATCATTTAAAAAATGGGGTTAGCCGAAACCGGTTTGGCTCAGTGGATAGAGCGTCGGTCTGCGGACTGAAAGGTCCTGGGTTCGATTCCGGTCAGGGGCGTGTGCCTTGGTTGCGGGTGCATCCCCGGTGGGGGGTGTGCAGATGGATGGTTCTCTGATGTTTCTGGCTCTCTGTCCTTCTCCCTTCCTCCCTGTAAAAAATCAATAAAAAATATTTTAAAAAATAATAAAATAAAATAAATAAAAAATGGGATTAGCTCTTAAATGTTAACCCCAATGAACAAGTTTTCCAGTTTTTCTTAGTTTTAGTTTATTCGTTTTAATTATAAGGATATAATGATGCCTTTCCTGGCTAACTCGCATATTTGATTTAAATACTTAAAATATTGGCTGGTTTTAAAATATTAAAAAATGGTTTGAATACATAAAATGATAAAATAATTTTATAAAGTATTTGGGAAGCTAAAGAATACCTAGTTCTAATATTCTTAGTTTTCTTAAATTTTTGTTTTCTAAAATAGTTTTCTTAAAACTAAAGAATAAGAAGTAAAGGTAGCTTATAAAAAATGCCGCAACTGGGAACTTGTGGTGTCATTGTAAATATCTCTGTCACCCTGAAAGATATCTCCATATTACAAAATACTTAATACTGGATGAAATTATGAGTATAAAGAAAGTACTAGATTATGTTCAGCATATTTTCCAAGTTGGAAAATTAGTTGAACAAAACTTTTCAGCAGCAGAAAGTAACAAAATACAAACCATCATGTATTTTGTTATCAAAAATATTAGTCAACATAAGAATTGTTTTTACTAAATTCAAGGCTTTTTTACAAATTCAAGAAAATCAATTTTAAACAGTTGTGAAGAGGTATTTATATGTATATACTTGCATATGGGAAGGGTTGAAGGCAGGCAGCCTTACCAGCCTTTTAGCAGTGATTATTCCCTAAGAGAGCAGTATGTGGATGGGGTGCAGTGAATGAGAGCTTTTAATATTTAGAATTTTTCACAGTCAGCATTTATTACCATATTGCTTTTCTAATATGTCCCTCAAACCCCAAATACTACATGCCTTAGCTTTTGGGAGAGGGATGGAGTTGGCCAATTTTAATATTATTTGAATTTAATCCTTTCAAAAAAGTGAATTTTCTTGTTAAAGGTTGGAAAACTGAAACCTATTTGAGGATTGCTTAAAATTTATATTTAAAAGGAATTTATTTAGCTGTTAACTTGATCAGTAGACATATTAAGTTTCATAATCTGATGTTTTACAGTTTTCTTGGTTATTACTTAGGTTGATACTATTCCATGATATGTCTCCATGGTTCTCTATCATCTTAGTGACTCAGTTTTAAATGTTTATGTTTAGTTGGTTGCTAACTGGTGGACTTTTTTTGTGTGTGTGTGGAAAATTTGTGTGTTGGCAGCCAGAACTGAGCTTGAGACATGGTTTTGTAGATTATTACCAATATGAACTTAGTAAAGTCACTTAGCCTAGGTTTATATATCTATAAAATGATAAAAGTCTTATTGGGTCATTCGGAAGGTAAAAGTTATACAGCATTTGTGAGAGTTCTTAATAACTGACATAGTGTTGTAGATATGAAAAAAGTTACTATTATGTATGCTTACAAGGTCTCTCTTTAGTCTTTGTAGTTGTAGCTCTTATCTCTGAAATGGTTTTACCCGAAGGCCTGATAGGATCTTCTTGTTCTGTTTATAGTCTCTGATATTTGGTCTTCAGTGTTTTATTCTCTCTTCAGCTATTGTCTCTTTAGGGATGACTTGTATTTTGGCTTTTCTCTTCTGGGATTCAGTCTCATATCTTCTAGGCACTTTGTGTACATTAGTTCATGAAATAGATCTTAATCACCTCATCTTTCTTTCCCAAACTTCTTAGTTTTAGACTTTATGTTAATAAAATCATGTTCCCAGATACACTTGAAAACTTGGGTACCTCCCTCTTGTCTATATCTTTTCAGTCACAGAAGTCAGTGAATTACGTATATTAAAAATATGTTTTGCATCCTTCCTTTCCATTTTATTCTCAATCCTAAATAATAAAAGTAAATATTGATACTTTAGTCAATGTCCTCATCACTTTCCCCTTGCTATAAATATGTTTATCATATACATTGTTTATATGCAACGCTATGAAGCAGGAATGTTTATTATAAGCAAAGCTCTGCACTGTATGTTCCTGTCTGTACGTCTTGTTACGGGTTCTCAGTTCAGCTTTCCGTTGAGATTTCAGTGCTTTCCCATTAGGAAACAGCCACTTATCCAGTCCTTTCTGAAAACAACTGTTGCGAAAGAGGGATTTACTCATGAGGGTGTCACACATGCAAATAGTGGAGAGGCAGAGTCACCGCTGAACAGGAATGCTTTAAGTCAGTCCGTTTTACTTCTGTTTTCTGTATTAAATCTTTTCTCTGTTCCCAACTAGATGTACATTTCATTTGTCTGACTACTTCCCCCAGAAGCATTTTTTTTATTTTGGCACTAAATCATGACATGTGTTCTTGTTTTCATGAGGCAAAGTCTTAAGTGTTTAAATACCATTTTATTAGAATATTGTTTCTTTATTAAGTGCCATATGGGACTAGAGGGGAGAAAAACAAATATGTTAATCCACTAATAATTAAGTAAATTGTTTCCTCATACACCAACTTTTTAATGCACACACTTCAAATTAGCATCTCCGTGAAATTATCTGAGATTGCATTTTAGACACCAACTGTGGGAACCTCTTTCCACGTCCCGCGTGGTTCAGGGTTCCCGGTTCAGGGTTCGGGTTCTGAAGGAGGCCACACGCAAATGATATGAGAGACCAGAAAACATTAATTTGGCGACATTGGGGGGCCAGGCGGGAGCCTTCCTCTAGTGGAAAGGACTGCCACTTTTCCTTTGGCCTTGCCATCCCTTTTATTTCGGTTTGGGATACACCCTTTGCCCTACAGCAGGCAATTCCAGTAACAAGTAGATTATCTTTATCAGTCAGGATTGACATGATTATTTCATGGGGAAGTTCATTGTCTCCATTAGATAGGGAGTAGCTGGTTTTGACCTTTCAGAGCTTCAAGGTTGACCAGCCTTCTGGCCTCCTGTTCACATCCATTTAGTGAGAACAATGTTTGGTTTCCGACAGCCACCTACTGGGGATCTAGTGTGCAACCCGGGCATGTGCCCTGACTGGGAATTGAACCATGACCTCTTGGTTCATGGGTCAACGTTCAACCACTGAGCCACACCAGCCAGGCTGTTCTGTTTTATTTTAATTGGGCTGGCATTACCCTGAGAAGTTCTTACGTAGTGGGTTAGTTAGGTTATGGTTTGATAAAAAGTAAAAGACCATTCGAGGAGGAGAGAATAGCATGGAATAGAAAAGTAGAACTTTTGTTCTTTTTAATTTTAAGGAAATATTCTACATATGTCTAAAATTATATGCAGTTGTTATAACTGATATTTTCTGAACATTTTTCCTGGTCTTACTTTATATTTAATTCATACATATATAAAGTTGTAATTACTGCAAATAGTTTGTATTTGTTATGTAATGTATTAGACATTTTCTTGTACATTAACAATAAGTTTCTATTACTTAATATACCTTAAAAAATCTCTTTCTGGACTTCTTAAAAACTGTCATGTAATATGTTATATAAAAATAATCGTGATAGATTATCCTGTCCATTTACTTAAAATACAGCGTCACTAGTGAAGTTTTATTTTTATTTATTTATTTTTTACTAGTGAAGTTTTATACCTCTTATGTTTAGCAGCATGCTACATTTTTCTATCTTTTTTTTTAATATGTCAAGATTTTCTTGTCATACAATAATACAAAATATGATGCTCTAGAACTGGATCACTTGCCCTTTCTCTTATCTCCTCCCGGGTCAGAATGCGGGCATCTCTTCAGAGCCAGCATTCTCTTAGCCTGCGTGAGGCTCCACGCATTCTAGCCTCAGCACAGCCTTCTTTGTAGCTGTAGCTTTTTCTCAGAAAATGGCTTAGCCTGCCCACCACGGCCCCTCTGTGCTCCCTGTCCTCACGCCGCTTCTTGTTCTGTTACTGTGTGGGGTTGGTGCTTGCCACACCTCTTCCAGGAAGTTCAGCGGGTTTTAGGTACCTCCCTCTTTCTTGTCTATATCTTTTCAGTCACAGAATTCAGTGACTTATATTAAAAATATGTTTTGCATCCTTCCTTTCCATTTTATTCTCAATCCTAAATAATAAAAGTAAATATTGATACTTTAGGCAGTGTCATCATTTTAATGTCCCTGTTTGCAAGCGCTATCAGTAGTGAAAGGAAACAGCATGCTACATTTTTCGTCGATGCTATCAGTTTTTTAAGTTCTAAAATTTCTATTTTTATCTTGTAGTTTCTTTTTCTCTGCAAAACTTCCTTGCATTTATTTCAACAGTTTTTCTCCTTTACCAGATTGAGGACGATCATAACTTTAAAGTCTTTGACAGATAACATCAGTGTCATCGAGGGGTTGGTGTCTGTTATCTTTTCCCTTGAGCAGTGTGGACAGATTTCCATGTGTGTAGGTGTGTGTGTGTGAGCAGTGTGGACAGATTTCCGTGTGTGTTGGTGTGTGTTGGTGTGTGTGTGTGTAGGTGTGTAGGTTTGACTTTCATCCTGGACATTTTCAGTATTGCAGGACTTCATTAACTCTCTGGAGAACGTAATACAGGCCTTCAGCTTGGGAAGGTTTGGGATGCCAGTCCTGTTGCCTTTTTGTGTTCCAGTGTCAGTCCTATTTCTGAGCGTGTATTTTGCTATTTAGGTGTGCCCGCACATGTCACTCAGAGTTTACCTCTGGGCAGGGGTTTACGCGCGTTTTCGTTCTCGGAGCCTTTGCTGCTGGTTTCTGTGGGTTTTTCATGAAGGCCCCATTCCAGAGATGAGCCCAGGATTTGCTAGTTCACACACGGAATTAGGGGCGCTGCTTCTCCAGCGTCCTCTGGGTTCCCCCACACTGTGTCCAGGTCTCAGGGCTTCCTTTTCCCGCTGCCTCTTTCTGGAGGTGGCTCTTCTCCTGGGGTTTTAGATGCTGGTGTGGCCACAGCGGCTGCCTCTAATGCTTAGAAGGACCGGGGAGAGGAGGAAGGTTGGGGATACAGAGAGAGCCCCCTCCCTGAAAGCATGGAGGGGTCTCCCTGGTGGTTTTGCGTGTGGTAGTGGCCAACCTGTTGGATTGTGCCAGGCCTGGGATCCAAGCCCAGAGATGCCACGGGACCACGGAGCGCTATGCAACGTACCTCAGCACCCACACACAGCCCCGCCCCTGTATCTGGTCCTATTCAGGTGTGACCCAGTCTTCCGCTGCCTTACCGTTACTTTTCAGAGTCCTCAGGCGCTTGCCTTTTGTATTCTAGCCTTTTAGATGTGGCCGGTGTGAGAGGCTGTAGTTGTCTTACTGCATCTTGGCTCACTGTAACGCATGTACTTTTTTTAAAGAGTATTTTTTCGCCCCCTTTATTCCACGAATTTGGAAAAGATAAATTTGTGCATTGAATTAAGGACCTTGCAAATAAGTTTTTGTGATCTAAATTTAGTTTTTTTAATGGTCTTTTTTTTTGTGGGAGGGGGATTGATCACAGTTTTTCTGTTATTAACATAGTTTTAAACTATGTACAACTTAGATTCTACAATAAATAGCTTTCTTTATAACAGTATTAAAAACTGTAATATTAGCCTTAGTCATCTGACAGTGCTTGAGAAATATGATATTCTACTTAGTAATAGAAAAGATTAAGTATGTGAAAATGCTTATAGCCCATAGGAAAGGATAATTGGTTATAAAGCACATAAACACTTATATTTGCCATAATCTTGTTAGTACTTACACACACACACACACACACACACACATATATATATATATATATATATATATATATATATATCAGATTATGGTCTTATTTCCTTTTCTTTTTTTTTAAACAAAAGGATTTCTTTTTTCTCCCTCAAAGCTTGGTATATATGTTTGATCTTACTAGACAGAGGTTTGCTTCAAATTTATACTTTTAAGGAAATAGACATAATTTATGTATTTGTAATTTTAAAACAAGAGATTGTGGATTTGAGATTCTGAGGAAGATGTACAATTTTGCATTCTCTTCACCAAATAACATTTACTACCTTCATTGTGTACTTAAATACACACTCTGCAAACTGTGTCTATTTGTTTATCGGAATATCTTTTGTCTCCAGATGTACTGTTTCCACATTGTTCCATGAGAACAGAGATCTTGCCTGTTCTATTGGGTCTGTAGTGCTGGCACTAATGAGTATGTTTGATTTCAGTGATGAATTATTGGATTATAGATGACTTACATTTTCTATCTTTTGTGCTTAATGGTATTTTCCACTTTTTCCGTACTAAAATATTTTTATAATGAGAAAAAAGTATGTTATTTTGAAAACAGTTATTTCTATGTTTACTCACTGTTTTTTAGGTGTAACAACATTTGGGATTTTATGTTACAAACTAGTAGCTCTGTGCACGAATCTGTGCACCGGTAGCTCTCTGCAGGGCCTGGCCCAGAGGCTCTCCGTGGCCCACTCTCAGCGGCCACTCCTCATCTTCCCCCTCTCCCCCCCGCCCCATTGGAAGACTTCCAGCGGGGCTGAGAGGATTGGGCGCTGCCATCTTTCTGACAGAGTGATGGTTAATTTGCATATTACCCTTTCATTAGATAGGATGGTCTGTTTATTTTTTCTCCAAAGGTGCATTTGAAATTATTCTGAAGTTTTCATACTAACACAATACATTACTTAGAATAAATAGTTAAAAGCCTGATCTGAGGGGGTCCTTGCAGAATATCTTTAACATAATCTTTTGGCCTTTGCTCTTTAAAAAATTCTAATTGCTCAGCAATATTGCTACTTCAGTATTTTTAGAGTTTTATTTCAAACCTTTTTTACAGAGAAATTTAATTTAAAATCTTAGGAGGAAGTCACTGTTGGTACATTATTATTTTACAGTGTGCTTTTCTTGATGTTGAATCTGATACAGTTAATTCTAATGTTACTTTCTGGTTACATTTTCTGTCAAAGGCATCTGACTTTGTGTGTTACTATGTTACATGCTTATATTTTCTAATTTATGTTGTGTCTCATACCAAAAATAACATGGAAAGTGGTATTCTATGGGAAAGGAGAATTTGTATGTTAGGGAGTGAGAAATTTTGGATGTAGAGAATACCTAATTTTTGACTTGTTGAAGTAAAATTTGTAATAAGGTGTACTGGTTCTCAAGTATTAAAGTTGGTGAATAATAGGCTCTTTTTTAAAGTTAAGTTTATTGGGGTAACATTGATTAATAACAAAATTTTCAGATACACAACCTTGTGCTCACCATCTGTTACCATCTATTTTACTCCCCGTATCTCCTCACCCCCTTCATCTCTGGTAACCACATTCTCTTGTCTGTATGAGTTTTTGTTTGTTTGTTACTTTTTGTTTGATATCCTATAATAAAAGCCTAATGTGCTAAGTGCCTGGTCACCTGGTCAACCAGTCAAAGCGTAATATGCTAATAGTACCCTAAGGCTGCTCCACCCCTCACTCTGACCATGGTTAGCTTGCTGCTGGGGTCCGGCCGATCGGTACTGAGCCAGATGGGCCAGACACACCCTGGAACCCTCCCTTAGTCCCTCCCCAGCTGGCCAACCTCCTGTGTCCCTCACTGGCCCTGATCGCGCACTGCTAGGGTCCCTCGGTCTGGCCTGCACCCTCTTGCAATCCAGGACCCCTCGGGGAGGTCGGAGAGTAGGTTTCAACCTGATGATGGAACAACCTGTTGCTATGACACACACTGACCACCAGGGGGCAGATGCTCAATGCAGGAGCTGCCTCTGGTGGTCAGTGTGCTTGCCCAGGGGCAGTACCGCTCGGCCAGAAGCTGGGTTTACGGTTGGCAAGTGAAGCGGCGGTGGCGGGAGCCTTTTCCTGCCTCCCAGCAGCGCCAAAGAGGTCTCACTGCTGTCAGTGGGACAGTCCTTGAGGGCTCCCAGGCTGAGGAGGGCACAGGCCGGGCTGAGGGACCCTGACCCCTCCAAGTGCATGAATTTCAGGCACCGGGCCTCCAGTTCCACGTAAGAGGGAAGTCATACAGTTTTTGTCCTTTTATATCCCACTTCACTTAGCATAATACAGTGGTACCTCGAGATATGAGTTTAATTCGTTCCATAACCTTGAGACGTGGGAAACTATGAGACTTGAGTCGTGGTAAAGTGGTGGGTCATGTGCCGCCGGCCGATCCGAGATGACTCGTATCTCAAATATTGCTTGTATTTCAAAGCAAAAATCGCTCGCTCGACGGCTCGTATCTCAAAAATCTCGTATGTTAGGGCACTCGTATCTCGAGGTACCACTGTACTCCCATGTCGTCTCTTATACCTTGATTTTGAGTGGTAGGACCTGGAATTCTGCAGGACAAATTATTTTCCTCTTTGGTTATATCTTCTTTTGTATGGACTGTGCCTGGAGTATTCGTTGTTTCATCAGTTACCAATCCTTACCACATTTCCGTTTTCTGGAAATGGGTGATGTTTTGTCTGCTGATTCTATTCTCCTCCTCATTCTGCTTTTCACTGAGTTGTTAAACCTTCTGAATTTTTTATTTATTGTCCTCTCAGTAGAGAGAGAAAAAGACAAATGTCTGAGGTTAGCATGCTATTTTGCATTGAAATGGTCAAGATTGTATTGGTTCAAGAACGTGTATGATTTCTGATGTCTTTGTAGATTTAAGGGATCCTCACTAGTACTCTCAAGTCCCGAAAGGACCGCTGTTGAAAAAATAGATTGAGTTGATTACTGTTTTAGTTGCTGTAGGTTAACACTGAAGTTGAATTCCATTGGTCATAGAACCAACAACTTTGAATGCATAATATTAGTCTGTAAATGAGCAAGATTTTACCCAAATTTGGATGGTTGTTTGGGGTATGTCACAAATAGGTTCCTTGCTGGGTTCCTCCAAGGTGATAATAGTGTTTATTTAGTAGTGTTCAAGTGAAAAAGGCACTAATTTTTGAAATGCAGACTACTTGAAATAACAAGCAATAGAGCACAACATTTTAAGTTTGGGGTAGCGAGCTTCACTCAGTGTGTAGAAGAGGGAAGGCATGAAGATGCTTTCTAAGGATGTGAGATTGCAAAGTTTATCCCCCAAAATAGTGCACGTTTGTAGAACTGAGAAATACTGTCCACATGCAGGGTTGGCCTGCTTTTGTGAAAAAGTTTGGTTGGAGCCGGCCCTGCCCATTTATATATGGATTGTGGGTGGCTGCTTCCTTGCTATGTGGCCAGAGCTAAGTGTAAGTGGTGGGATAGAGATCACGTGGACTCCAAAGCCTACAATATTAACTGCTGACCCTGGCCTGGGTGGTAATCAGTGACTTAAAAAATCTTTATTAGAAATGAAAGTTTTTTGTTGCAGTAGCCACTAGCATGTAAGATATCTCAGTTTAGGTAAAAGATTCTTCAAACCGTGATTTGATTTGAAGAAATTGTTTTTAGATCTAAAAATAAGCATTTGATGTGGTGCCTAAAAGTGATAGTGTAGAATTTTAAAATGTTACTAATTCAAAGAGCCCTTATTTTTCCGGGTACCTGAGGGGAATTGAAACATAAATAACGAATCATTTAGACCGAAAACCCAGGCTGCTGTTTATTTACGTCTTTCCTTTAAATTGATAAGTGTTGAGTAGCCGAAGGAAGGGGCAGGTCACGATTGGATTTCATTTCAGCCGCTGGGGTCAGATGGCTAGAGTTTGTGTAAGTAAAGTTGTTCACACGGTGTTAGATGGCATGAGAACATAGCACGTGACCGGGGAGAGCTTGAATTTGGGAAGCAGAGTGTAGTCAGACTGAGGGGATATTTGGTGGAACGGCATAGCAGGATCGGCAGCCGCTTTAGACTTTGGAAAGCATGGTGGTAGGGAGTCAGACCCCAAGAAAGAGATGGTGGGGTTACAGCCCATGTTTGAGAACACTGGGTCTGCAGAGAGCCCGAGGCTCAGGAGCCAGCAGCCATGGTCTTTTGACCAAGCAGAGAGGAGAGTTGTCAGGCTAAGGGAAAGCAAGGTCCCAGGGTCAACTTTTTCTCTTCTCCCACCTTTCCCAGTGTTCAAACCACGGTGTGTTTTCTGTCCCGGATCGAATTTTGAGTGGTAGGTTACATACAGGGTGTCTCCCCAAAATGTATACAGTTCAACACACCACTTGATAGTTCAAATGATTTTTCTTTTTAGATTTAACCCATTGGAATTAAAGTTATTCAAAGTGTTTACATTTTTTTGGAACACCCTGAATTTGATTAGAATGAGGGTTTAAAATGCCGAATGGTTATAGTGACAGCCATAAAATTCTCAAGTCTTTGATGGAGGTCCAAGATGATGGAGTTTGATGCAATGGTGGGATAGATGGAATATTTAAATGTAAAGATGGAAATAGAATAGGAGGAAATTGGATGATGAAAGCTGTTTGTGATGTTATGTGCTGGGTAACACTAGGTCATTAAATATGTCAATTTATACTCCACCTCCTTCAAAAAGAACTTCGAAGCATCTTAGCATTGTTCATTACAGTTGAAAATAGATTTTATTTTTGTATACAACAAAACTATAGGAAGGGCCTTCAAATGCCCTAGTGAAAACATGTTTGATGGGTTGTTTAATCTTCGCTTAATGGAGAATAACTACCAAAGAGGAGGATTTTAATTTTAATAATGGCCAACTTTGTTGAGCTACTTTATTGTGTTCTAAAAAGTTTGTGTGCAGTTTCTGTGAAATAAGTATTTTTATTTTGTAAATGAGAAAACAGCTTTCAGAGGTTTAACAACTTGTAGTAAGATGACTTAGATGAAATTCAAATCCAGTTCTTTCTGTGTAAAGCTTGTGCGATGCTGCGTCTTGTATTTGTTCATTTTAATTTATTAATAAACATATTCTCTACTGGACACAGACAGAGGATACAGTTTGGTGCAAAGGGAAAAAATCTAAACAAAGTCAGGGTTTCATTCTTAGAGCTCATTCTCTATTAGGAGAGGATAATTTGGGAATAATTGGATGGAATGGCATAGCAGGATGGGCAACACTGAATTCTTTGCGTTACATGACTTGCTACAAGAACTATGCAATGTGTTGATGTTATTTTGCACCTGGTGAGTAGACTGGCAGGGGGTAGGAATTGAGTCTGCAAATGTGTTGAAGTTCCTGTGAGTTTGACAGAGATGGCGCTTCTTAAAGGATCTGATGGATCCTAACCCATTATTATCACCAGGTGGGCAGCTTTATGGGCACTCACTGTACTTCTACCAGGATTGGTTTCCGCTTGCACAGCTCTTGGTGTACAATTAACTTCTTGTTAACTTAAACTGCAGTAAAGAACTTACATCCTTTACCTTTTACTAATACTCGAATATTAAAAATCATACAGTCAATGCCAAATTACTGCAATGACTATTCGAAGGCAACGGACAGCAGAGTGAGAGCATCCAAGGTTTTGATCTGAGGGGGGAGGGGCAGGGAAGGCTTTCCTCTGAGGTGATGCTTTAAGGTGGATGAGTATGCATTCACAGCGGGAGGCCTGGGGCAGAGTATTTCAAATAGAACCAACCCATTTAAAGGCTTTGCAATGGGAACGCGAAAGATGTTTGTGCCTGAGCAGAGGGCTGGGAGGGAATGGGGTGAAATGAAACTGGAAAGGTAGGCAGAGGTTAGATCAAGCAGGACCTTGTAAATACAGATTTTTGTGTTTCTTCAAAGAATGGGAAGTCACTGGCACCTGTTTAAGAGGCCAAGAGAATGGTTAGGGAATATTAATCACCTAACCAGATTAGGTTTTGTAAAGGTAGACAGGCCACATTTAGCTGTTCTCTGTATGAGAGGCTAGTAATTTGGACTAAGGTTGTGGTCATGATTGGAGGAGGAGAAACAAATAGGAGAAAACTGGGTAAAATGAATGGGATTCAGTGATGGATTTCTCGTTTGTTAAGCAAACTTGCTTGTCTCGTCTGTACAAGTTGTTTCTGCAGGGTTGTAATGACCAAAGGTTAGTTTCCAGATGTATGTAGTATCTTACAGCATTATGTAAAATCTTAACATCACTGAGTACGTTGCAAAGTTTAATCACTGTTCATTTAAGCTCAGTTATTTGTTGTTTCCTAATTCCCCACCTTGTCTCAGTTTTCTCTCTAAGCAGTATGATCCTTTATTTAAAATGGAAACTTCAAAACAAAGAACAATTTTTTGAGCGGGAGATGATTGCTAAACAAGAAATCTTGACTTAAAATAAGTTTTGAGATATAATTCACATGTCATATAATGAGTCAATTGAAAGTGTACAATGCAGTGGTTTTTAGAATGGTGTTATAACCATCACCACATTTAATTTTAGGATATTTTCATTGCCCCTAAAAGAAATGCCGTGCTCATTAGTACTCACTCCTTACTTCTTACAACTCCCCCCTCTTCCACATTGAATGTAGTCACTAGTAGACTTGTCCTTTCTGACATTTCATATAAATGCTAGAGGCCCAATTCATGAAACTTGTGCAAGAGCAGGCACCCGGGACCTGGGCTTCCCTCCAGCCCCCGCTTCACCCGAAAGGTCGTCCGGTCTAATTAGCATATTACGCTTTTGTTATTACAGTCTAGAGGCCCGGCACATGAAATCTGTGTGTGGTATGGTTGGTCCCTAGGCCTGACCTGCGGTCGGCCATCTTCCCCAGCTGCCTGTAGCCCACCCTGCCCTTCGCCGCCACCCATCCCTGATTCCTGTTTGCCTGACAGCCAGGGGGAGGGACCGAGAGCAGTTCAGTGCACCTCATAGTGACTGGGTCAGCAGTCGTTCTGTTAGGGTCAATTTGCATATTACCCTTTTATAAAAGTATAGGATAGAGGCCTGGTGCACGGGTGGAGGCCAGATGGCCTGCCCTGAAGGGGGCCCCTGGTCAGGGTGGGGGTCTCACTGGGGTGAGGCTGCCCTGGGCAAGGGTCGCGGGCATTTTTCAGGCCAGCCACGCCCCCGGCTTAGTTAGGAAGAACGCCCAGAATGACACCTGGAAGACATCTGGTCTATCAGGTCTAATTAGCATGTTACTCTTTTATTAGTATAGAATAGAAGCCCTGTGTATGAATTAGTGCATCAGGGGTGTGGGGGGTTACCTCAGCCCAGCCTGCACCCTCTCCAATCCGGGGCCTCTCAGGGGATATCCGACTACTGGTTTAGGCCCAATGGAGGGTCAGGCCTAAACTGGCAGTCAGATACCCTCTCGAAATCCGGGACTGCTGGCTCCTACCTGCTCACCTGCCTGCCTGATTGCTCCTAACCACCCTCCCCTACTGGCCTGATCACCCCAAACTGCCTCTGCCTCCGCCCCGCCACTGTGGCTTTGGAAGGAGGGCTGGACGACTGGAAGATGTCTGGTCTATCCAGTCTCATTAGCATATTACCTTTTTATTAGCTGGACGGCTGGAAGATGTCTGGTCTATCCAGTCTCATTAGCACATTACCTTTTTATTAGTATAGATAATACCATAATTGTTTGTTGTTTTTTCAATTAAAAATTTTTATATGTTTTTATTGATTTCAGGGAAAGGGAGAGAGGAAGAGAGAGACATCGATAAGAGAGAAACATTGATTGGCTGCCTCCTGCACGTCCCCTTCTGGGGACCAAACCCACACCCTGGCGTGTGCCTCACCTCTAATCATACTGGCAACCTCCTGGTGCATGGGTCAGTCATGAGCAACACCAGCCAAGCTGTTTTATTTTTAAATTAGTATGGCTTTTCTTGTTCTTTTTTTTTAACTGAGTATAGTAATTTTTTAATCTGTTTTGTAGCATGTTTTATTTTTGTTTTTCGTGGCTAATAATTTCTTTATTAAATTTTCATCAGTTGGTAGACATTTGGGTGGTTTTCACTTCTTAAATGAGTTTTTTTTGTGAATAATGTTGCAGGAACCATTTGTGTACAAGTTTTCTGTGACCGTATATTTTCAGCTCTCTCATATATGCTTGGGAGTGGAATTGCTGGGCCATGCTGTATATTATTATGTTTCATTTTTTTAAGAAACTGCCAATGTGGTCTCCGAAGCTGCTGCACCATTTTACAGTCTCATGAGGATTGTATAAGGGTTCCAGTTGCTCCACATTCTAACTAACACATCATTTTCTCTTGTTTACTATTAGCAAGTTGACTTGATACCTCATTGTAGTTTTGATTTTTGTTTCCCATTATAGATGGCTAATAATGTTGAACTTGATTTTTAAAAGAAAGGTAGTACTTTGATTTCATTGAGAACAGAAAATTGGAAATGTTTGGTCATTTCATATAATTGCTTAGAGACAGTTTTGCTGAATTTAAAATTTGTTGTGGCTCAAGGCACATACCTAGGTTATGTGTTCAATCCCCTGTCTGAGCAGGTATGGGAAGGCAATTAATTGATGTTTCTCTCTCACATGGATGTTTCTTCTCTCTTCCCTCCCCTCTCTCTAAATCAATAAGCATGTCCTTGGGTGAGGATTAAAATTTGTTGTTGTTGTTGTTTTTATCAGCTCTATTCCCTGAATGACTACAAGCCACCAATTTCGAAAGCGAAAATGACCCAAATCACGAAGGCAGCCATCAAAGCTATTAAGGTAATACATTTTATTCTTGTTTTTAAAAAGAAAATACCGAACTAATATTTTTGGAGCTGGGATAATTTTACAGATTATATACGTTCTTCCCTTTTATAGAGTTAATACATATGCATGGAGAAAAACACAAAAATGAAAATCTATCATTGTAAACTCCCCATTTAACACTTAACATTTTGATAACTTTCTTTCATAAACTTTGAGCCAGCATTTTTCTTTACTTTTCTTATTTGGGTAAGATTTTTAGGTATAAGCACATTTTGGAATATGTGTTTAACACTGTTTGGCACACTGACTTTACAGAATGCTGAAATCTTGAATTAGTAAAATGTTTTAAAAATACTTTTTTATTGATTTTTTTCTTATTAATTGTATCTAATATTTGAAAACGAGCCATTATGGGAAATAACTGAGCCTCATTGTACATAGGGCACTTGAATTGTGGGAAGAGGCCACAGACACTAGCCATTGCTCTCAGACAGTGGCTTTGAATGTGTTGACTCACGGATCCTCCTGAAATCTCAGGGAGAGGTTGGGTCTTCTCTGGAGAAGTATAACATACACAGAGTTTATTGGCGTTAGGGACCTTTTGAAGCTCAACCATAGACTTCTCTCCAAGAAGTTCCTGTCCCCAAAGCTAAGACTCCCTGCCTGGGCAGGGCTATTAAAATTGAGAATGAGTGCCTTTTTTAAAATTATTTGTGGATATTTGGTGGTATGTTTTCCTGCTCTGAATAAGAATATCAGCAATACTCCGAAGTATCAGGGTAAGCAGGGAGATAATGACTTTGAAAACAACTCCTTTGCAAACATTTATGAATGCTATTTGTTGACGTTTATTTGATTTTTCTACTACTATGCCAATTTAGCTAAAAAAATGATAGTATAGAAAATATTTTCCTTCTGCGAAAATAAGAATATGTATCAGCCAGAGTTCTTACACAAATATTTTGCTGTCATAACTGTTTGTGAAAATATGCTTTCATGAAGACTTAAAATTCTTGTGTATCTGTGTTAATGCAACACATCTTGAATATAATGACCATATATCAACTTCAGGAATTCCTTTACTGATTAGACATCATAGGTAGTTGTAAAGACCATTTACACAAATGATTGTCTCAAAATTCATTATTCATATTCATTGTTTTGATAGACCTTTGAAACTATGGTAAATTCTATGTTTAGCAGGAAAATGCTAATCTAAGCAAACAGATTTTTAAAACTATGCTTTATTTTTTTTTCTAGTTCTATAAACATGTGGTACAGAGTGTTGAGAAATTCATTCAGAAAGTAAGTATATAGTTTTTCATATATATGCTTAATGAATTGAAATTATAGATTAATGCCTTGTCATTTAAATCAAATACCCAAGTTGAAATTTTTTTAGTGGACTGTTCACTTACTTTATTTTCTAACTAGAGGCCTGGTGCATGAAAATGTATGCATTTGGGGGGTTGGGGGTTGAGAATCTTCCTCAGCCCGGCCTGCACCCTCTTGCAGTCCTGGACCCTCAGGGGATGTCCGCCTGCCAGCTTAGGCCTGCTCCCAGGGGATTAGGCCTCAGCTTCCAGGCAGACATCCCTCTGGCAGCCCGGGAGCCCTGGGGGATGTCCACCCGGGGAGTGGGCCTAAGCCGCAGTTGGACATCCTTAGTGTTGCCAAGGGGGCAGGAGAGGCACCCATTTCCACCATCCACCCGGCTTCTGGCTCCCCAGAGCTCCCCTTTGGGAGCACACTGATCACTGATCAGCTCCTGCGTTGAGTGTCTGACCCCTGGTGGTCAGTGCGTGTTATAGCGACCAGTCTTTCCCGGTCCTTCCACCATTAGGGTCAATTTGCATATTACCCTTTTAATATACTAGACTAGATTAAGGAATAAAATGAAAGTGCTTTTGGGATGACCCTAAAAACAGATTTCAGGTAGATGTTTTTGTTACTTTGCATTACCATGGTGAGCATCTGTTCCTTGAAAAGAAAATAGCATGGATATGATTGGTTTTTAATGAAATTATAAATTATTGCTTTCTATAGTCTTTAAAAAAATTCTCATTTGTCATTTCAAGCTGAATGTCAGGAGGGCAGCCAAGGTGTCCATAAAATTATTGCCTCCCAGTTGCTTCTCCTCTATCGGTGCCTTTTGTCTCATCCATTAGGGCATTTTACATCCCAACATGTTGATACATAGATCTGAAGTTCCATTTTCCAGTGTAAGCAGGGGGGATGGGATTGAAAGCCGCTATCTTGTGCACATTTAATAATGTTTGTAATGGCCCAGGTCTGAGGTGACAAGTTTATATAATTGTGGCGTTCTTTGTGATCGGTGCGCTATTAGCGTCACAGTTTGGGGTGGGAAAACAAGACTAAAATGATATTATTGGAAATCTGTACTGTAGTTGAATTTTGGTTTTCTTCTCTGCACATGTTCACATGCCTTATGAGAGGCAGAGCCAGTTTTGAGCATCAGAAGTAAATGGCATTAGTATTCAGCAGGTGGCAATGACTTTGTTGAACAGAAATAGGAAAAAGGGTGCATGGATTAGAGTGAGGTTACCGTCATGAACTAGCTAACTAAGCTTGAGGAAATCAACAAACCTTTATGTGATTCCGTTTTGTTTCTTTTGAAGTCTTTTTTTCAGTATGAACAACTAGTGAATTAAGACAAGAGAAAAATAAAATAACAAGCATGCTATGTGTTTAGATAAGGCAAAGTGTACAATAAAAACTTCGGTAGTTGGAAATCCTAAAGCCTTTACAAGTCTTTCTGAAAAGATTCGAAGTCTGGAGCAGGGCCTAGGATCTTGTTAAAATGCGGACTCTGATTCACTAATGTGGGAGGGGCTCACATTGCATTTGTAATTGTTTCCAGCTAATGCGTGGCTTTTAGTTCCCAAACCACAGTGTGAGTAGTAGGGGATGCGTTTATGCATTAATGTTTTTTGACTGGTTTGATTTGGGGCAAGCGCACTTTTAGCTAGTTATTTCAGAATCTTAGGTTGGGTGAGCACAGTTATTTTTATTATGAGATAATTATAGAGTCCATCTGAAGAAGCGAGTCAGTGGCTGAGGGAACAGTATTTTTGGAAGTGAGGAAAATGGGTGGAATTTAATCCTCATCTGTAGGACACTGCAATGTATAAAATTCCACGTAGAAATAAACCTATTGGAGGAGAATATCATTTGGAACTGTTCAAGTACAGTTTCTGTTTAAAAAGTGCCACAGTAACCACATCCATTTACAGAGTTCTTAGAGAAACTGTAAGACAGACTTAAACCAAACAGTGTTTTCCAGGAAATCGGGGTTTCCTTTCCCGCACTGCATGCGGGGGGGAGGCATTCTGGCATCTCTAGAGAAAGAGTTTTCTGAGACTCTCCCTGGAGAACGAGCGCTTTTCATGTGTGTGGAAGTGCGTCCCTGGGTTTTCACAGTCCCGTGTTCCCTGTTGCAGTTCCGGAAATGCAGCTGCGCTGAAGCAGAGCCGGTGCCCAGAGTTTCCCTCTGTGTGGCAGGGCGGTCCACTTCAGCATCAGGCTATTGCAGCCCGTTAGTCCACTGTGTGTGGGCAGAAGCGGGGAAGCAAGCGAACCTGAGTGCCTCCCTGACCCCCCCAACCCCCCACAACAGGAGTCCCAAGAGAGCCACGAGCAGCAAAGAGAGTGAAGTCCTTTAGGAATTAAATATCCCAAATGTGCTCCCTTGCAGTAGCCACACCCTTCTGGCTGATGACCCATTCCAGGTGTCAGTGATAGGCAGGTACCTTCCCACTGTCACCCCAACCTGACCGGGCACGCAGCTGCTCTCTCTGCTTCCAGTCCCTTCCCCCAGTCACTCCGGGGGCGTGGGAAGCTTTAGTTTCATGCCTGTATTCGGCCTTCCTTTGGTTCCTTTCCCTTCATTAATAATAGCTTGATCAATTAATAATAGCTTAATCATAACTGTCAGAAGTACACAGCAAACGACGTTTGCCTCCGGTGTGCAATCTGAAGGTCAAAGGTCCCAGGAGGCCACCCTGAACTTGGGATGTGCAGCCTGCAGAGTCAGTTTTTGGCACATCGTGATCATTCTTCTTCACAGGAGAGATGTTTCTCAGTCAAGCGTAATGATCATTAATGAACCTTTATGGAGCTTTGTTAGTGAAACCACAGAGGCCCAGTGCAGGACATTGTAATTGTGCATGGGGTGGAGGCCCCATCAGCCTGGCCTGCGCTCTCTCAGTCTGGAACCCTCGCTCCTGTGGCAGCGCATTGAGCACCAGCCGCAGCTCCTGCATTGAGCATATGTCCCCTGGTGGTTGTGCGAGACATAGCGGCTGGTCTTTCTGCCGGTCTTTTGGCCCTCCTGTCGATTTGCCTGTTAGGGTTTTATTTTATAGGATTTTGTAGTGTCAGTTTTGTCCACACTGCCACATTCTTCAGTCATCAGGCTAAATTTCCTACCTCAATGAACAAGCTATACCATCTGTTCTACTGTTTCACCACTGGTTATAACCCAGACAACTTCCTTTGAGTCTTAAAGTCTTCCGTAGAGAGAATGCCAACGAGGAATGACGTTCTTTAGTCATTGTCCAGGGGAAAATTTAAGTGTGTGTGTGTGTGTGTGTGTGTGTGTGTGTGTGTGTGTGTTTCATTGATTTCAGAGAGAGGAGGGAAAGGGAGAGAGAGAGAAGCATCAGTGATGAAAGAGAATCATCAGTGGCTGCCTCCTGCATGCCGCCCCCTATCGGGAATCGAGCCTGCACCTGGTATGTGCCCTGATCAGGCATTGCATCAGTGCTTGTGAGTTGGTGCTACAGGTCTCTCCATTTTCTTGACTTAATAAATACCGTAAGGAAAGGGCTCTTAAAAAGGATTTGAAGGAACATATGAAATGTATCATCTTGTTGTTTGTTTGTTTGTTTTTTCCAGAATGAAATCAATCATTTATCAGTTAAAAGTTCTGATAGAAGTGTGTGTTTTTGTGTTGGGGGTGTATTGAACATCCTTTTCTCACTGATACTTGAGTTTCCAAGAACATAATTTTGATTTGGCGCTGTTTATGACTTCTAGGAAATTACTTACCTAAGCAGATCCGAAAGTTGAACCTGCTTTTTGCAGCCATGATTTCATTTTAATTAACAAGATGTTTGGGAAATAGGTTTTATTCTGTTTTTGGATATGAAGGAAGACAAACTGAAAGCAGTGAACCTGTTGGTAAAAGGATTCTTAATTGTGCTCACCTACCTAAATGGGCTAGAAAAGCTTGTGGCAAGAAAGGAGACAGCTTTTATGTTCTTCAATTTGGGTAATGGATATGAAGTTGAGAAACATCCTTGGAAGAGCTAAAAATATTTTGGTAGAATAGATTCTTGGAATCAGAATGGGAGTGTCTTAGCTTTTTTACAGGTGTGGTATTTGAGAAGAGTTTTGAAACTTTGGGCTCAGTGCATTTAGAATGCTATAATTTGCCATTTGGTATTTGTTCCTACATTAGTAGAGAAACCCTATTGTTATTAATAAAAAAAATTTAAAAGAAAAGAAAACCTGTTTCGGATGAAATCTAAGGCACGTTGGCAATGCTTTCTCAGAGTTCTTTTTTCCTGGATTTGCTGCTTCCTTCCATGGGGCTTTGCAAGACGATTGTCCATCATTTTTAATTATAACAGTACCCTATTTATTCTTTTGTGGGTTTTTTGTTGTTGTTTTTCAGGACAGTTGTGCAGTCCTATATTGGGACTTAGGTGATTGACAATTGAAATGAGTGTGTAGAGTAGTCCAAGTAGATTGTTGAAAGTGCCATTTCACACGCAGATGGTTTGGGGAATAGTCAGTGTCTGAATAGGCAGAACCTCAAAATGAACAGTGCGCTGTGTTGTATAGGACTTAGCATGATTTTTGTCTATCAGGAATTTTACCTTCTCGTTTCTTTACCTTTCAACTCTTCTTGTTTTCATCAGTGTAAACCAGAATACAAGGTACCTGGACTTTACGTTATCGACTCCATTGTACGACAATCTCGACACCAGTTCGGTCAAGAAAAGGATGTGTTCGCACCCAGATTTAGTAATAACATCATTAGCACTTTCCAGAATTTGTATCGTTGCCCTGGGGATGACAAGGTACGCTGCTTCTTCTTCTTTTTTTAAGTAGATAGATAACATTACCTTTTGGGGCTTAATGAGACTCCTTATAGATTATCTTAATTTATGATTTTATGTTATCTTTTACTATTAAATTATTCCAAATTTGAATATTTAGTTATTATACTATCCTTGTTCTTTTTTATTCTTAGAAAGATGTAGGTTGAGTTTGCTACTTTTTAACTTATTGAAACAATTGATGCTCAGGACACTTTCTCTCATGAGCTTTTGGGATTATACAAAAATTTTATTTATTTACATTCATGACCAATTTGATTGTTTGACTTCATTTACATATTTAGTGTCTGTGAAAAACAGATCTGTGAAGCAACTAATCGAAAATAACTAACCTGTGTCTTAGAATTCTCTTGTTATGGTGCAGTTTTATTGGTGCTGGAAACCACACGACTAGGCCCGCTAGATCTGAATGAGCAAATATTCTGTACCACACAGAAAGGCCTTAGACCCAGAGGGAGCATAACAAGGGGGAGTTTACTGATTTTGTGTGTTGATTTGGAAATTTGTGCTCTTCTGACCAGATGGATTGCAGTATTGATTATGTAGGAAAAGATGAGAATAGATGAAGAATGGTTGCTTTAAGAACCACAAAACTTAGGTAGTTTTTATTTGTAATAATTATAGTCTTTAATCAAGAAAAAAATGTTATGGATATCTGTGGAGATATTATTGTATCAATTTTTGTAAACTGTTGTTGGATATGCTTGCTTGAGAAGCAATTTTCTTTTACATTAACTTTGGTACTTTGATAATTCTTTGCAGGCAAAAGGAATGTAATTTTAAGTGACCTCTCATAAATGATTCTTAAAATAGATACCTTTGAATCCCATCTAAAATAACTAATTTAAAATTTTATATGTACATTTTTTGAAGTTAAAACACTTAGAAATATCACTACTTTAGATTTGGATTTCTATCAGTTACTGTGAATAAGTTAGTGTTGAATTTGTAGACTTCATGATAATGTCCTCAGCTAAAATAGAGTTTAAAGTACAGAGTTGTTTATTTTTTAACCAAAGTAGGAAAGATTACATTGCACTATAATCTCAAGCATGATCTTGAGGCACTATTTGTATATAGGTAGATACACAGAATGAAGCTTGTCAGAGACTGGCTAATTTTGAATTACAGGATGAGTGTCTGGGAACTGAAGATTTCTTTCTATAAAGCAAAAAACTGTAAGGTACATTTTAAGTGCTCATGTCTTAGAAAGGAGAGTCAAATCAGAAGGTATGAAGCATTCTTTGTTTAATTTTCTATGCTTCATTTGAAATACAAAAGTTTGCATATTAGTCTAGGACATACTTTGAGAATCATCAATATAATACTATAAGGGATTTAAAAATGAACCAGATCTTCATTCTTTTTCTTTTCATTTTTTAAAAATATATTTTATTGATTTTTCACAGAGAGGAAGGGAGAGGGATAGAGAGTTAGACTCCTGCACACGCCCTACTGGGGATGTGCCTGCAACCAAGGTACATGCCCTTGACCGGAATCAAACCTGACACCTTTTCAGTCCTCAGGCCGATGCTCTATCCACTGAGCCAAATTGGTTTTGGCAGATCTTCATTCTTAAAATTGCTGCTTTTACTATTACAAAATATATACATTAATGTAGAAGTCTCTTTAATATTTAAGCTCAGCCTGTCATTTAGATTATTTTTCTAACTGAGTAAATAATGTTCCAAAAGTAACTAATACTTAGTGCTATTTAAAGAACTTTTGTATGCTGAACAGTTGTGCAAGAGTGTAGATTTGGTTAAATTCTTACTTGAGGAAGTTTTAAAATAAAATTTTTATCAAGTCATCTATGGTGAGAACTTTGTCTTAATGTTACTTATTTGTTTAAAAGATAAAGTTAAAATCACCTACAAATACGACTTTAGTACTGCCATGAAGCCTGACATTTCTCCAGCCAACCATAACCGTGATCTCCTCGTTAGTCTTCTCCTGGAAGCTGAAACCTAGTTGCCCTTCCGCCTTCTGCTCCACGTGGCTTTTGCTTAACTTGTGCATCTGTCAAGACGAACCTGTGGTTTTTCCCCAATCAGCCACGGTTACCGAATGCACAATTATAGGAACAGTTTCAGGGCCGCAAAGTCCTGTAGAAATGATTTTAACCCATTCTTCCCACCCACCGGCCAGATAGGACGTGCTAAGGTTTGAAAGCAAAGAAACCAGTGTCGTTTGTCTCTTTTCCTCTAGAGTAAAATAGTGCGAGTGTTGAATTTGTGGCAGAAGAACAACGTGTTTAAGAGCGAGATCATCCAGCCTCTCCTGGACATGGCGGCGGGCATTCCTCCTCCCGTGGTCACGCCTGTCCTGGCCAGCACCACCGCCGCCATGAGCAACACCCCGGGTACGCTGCTTTCCGAATACTGTACCCCTACTTTCCGGGTTGTTATTCATACGTAACATAATGATTCTCCGAGGCAGGAGAATCTGTCTAGACCAGATAATTGAAAAGTAATTTGAAGGGAAAATAAAACCAGACATTACATTTGTGAATAATTCATTTCTAAAAACTAGGGAGCTGGATGTTTTTAATCCTTAGATACATAAACATAAAAAGCCTTTGGGAATTGATGTGTCAGTTGGGTTCTTCCTGATTTAACTGCCTGTAATCTTTTAAACTTCTATGCAAATCAGCTTGATAATATTTCACAGTACACTAGAGAAACATAATAAGAATCCATGAAAAAATTATTTGATGAAGCCAAGAATGCTTTAATAATCATCTCAAAATCAGTTCTTGAGTTTTAATTGACAATACATTTTTAACATATCCAAGAATTACATTTGTTAACAATTTGATATATATTTAGTTTGTGTGTGTGTGTGTGCATGTGCGTACGCACATTTTTGAACAAAAATAGTTTTATACATACTAGTTTATAACTTTTCATTGAAGATTGTATTTTGGTTATTTTTTCTGTAATTGAATTTTCATCTGTAGTAAGATTTTTAATGACTGCTAAGTATTATAGTAGTAATTCGAAGTAGTTAATTGTAGACAAGAATGGGCCATCCTTTTGGTATTTTAACCTATCAAATTCTGTAATGATTTTTAAAAATGGAGACAGTAAACTAAAAACATGTATATAAGTTGGTATGTGTTGTATGAAAGTGACAGCAAATTTCTCTACCTTTTCAAGCTTTATTTATTGACTTACGAATTTATTGGGGTGGGTGTAATGTCTCTTTTAAAGGAACTCCTGTGACACCTGTTACGCCAGCCAATGTGGTCCAAGGATTACCTGATCCCTGGGTATCCCAGATAGCAAATACAGACACCCTTACAGCCGTCGCTCAGATCCTACAAAGTCCTCAAGGCCAGCAGGTGAGAAGCTTTCTTATATTGACAGTGGTAGAGAACTCATTATTTTCCTACGGGATTATTTCATAATGCACCATCTACAGAGTGTGTGCATTTTCTTAGCACATACTATCTTGTTACAGTCTATGATTTACTTATTTTGTTTATTCTGCTTTTCCCACTGGAATGTGTGCTATGCAAGGGCAAGGATTTTTGTCTGTCCTGTTCACTGCTGTATCTCTAGTTTCTAGATCCTAGTAGGCATTTAATACTTTTTTGTAGGGATGTGTAATGTACTATATTGGGTATACAAAAGATACTTTGGAGTTGAGTTGTCTGGAGGATAAGGTGGCCTGTGCATATACTAGTAAGTTATTAGTGAAAAAGTGGAAATGGTAGATTAGAGCGTGGGGTCTGGGTTTTACTATACATAACTGGTGAGCTGAGAAATAAAGGATTGAAATGCAAAGAGTGGAGAGTTGCTAGATAATTTTATGTTGAAGTCACATGATCTGCACTGTACTTTAATGGGTGGGAGGGGAGAGAAGGTCTGGAGATAGGAGTACCTTTGTTTTGGTAACAATGATGATGGAAGGGAATAATGACTGTGAAAAGTAGTAGGGACTTTCAAAAGGACAATCTCAAAAAAAGAGGGACCATTCTAGAGTTTAAAAATATAAAACCCAATTATATTCATGTATCAGACCCAGTTTCTACATTTTTGACACAGTTAGGAAACTGAATTGGTAATACGTAAAATTATTGGATTATTAATTTTATTTTGTGATACTGATATTTTGAAAGTCATTTATAAAGTAAATGTTTTCATTTAAATAAGTACTTTTGGCAGGAGATGGGATTTTCCAGGAGAAATAGTACATAGAGTGAAGAAGACACAGTAATTGATAGAATGAATACCAAGTGCAGGGTAGAGGAGAAGTAGGATCCTGCACTGGTTTAAACCTGGGAGACTGAAAATGTAACAGTGCTATTGGGGGGAAATGGGTGCCACAGGGGGCAGTTAAAGTGTGTAAAGGAGAAAGATACAGCCCGCCCTCCCTGCCTCCCTCCCCCCTCCTTTCCTCACCAGCTCCCTTTTATTCCTTTCTCTCTCTCCCTTTCTTCCTCCCTTCTTTCTGTCTGTTCTGTAGTTTCCTCAGTGCAGCAATTCAACCATCATATATTTTTAAATTATTTTTTTGGTATTAGCAGTCTGTAGTAAATGTTTATTTGATAGCTAAAGGACTCCTTTGTTTCTTATGTCGCTATTTAAGGTAGGCATATCTTAAATTATTTCACTTACTATCATCTTGAGTGGTGTTGGTACTTTCTCCCGCTAAAGAGGGTGGATGGGAAGAAGGGGGAAGAAGGATTATTTTCAACTCGTGTTTCACTGTTCACCTTTATTTTCCTTCGTTTTGGACTCTGCTTTCAGGAACAGATTTCTTTGCTTTCCTGCTTTGAGGAAACATGTTATCAGATGTCAGATATGAAAGAGAGTAAAAGCAGTTGTAGTCAGTGCTTGTCCTTTTACAGAGATTAAGTTAATTGAAAAAGAGATGAAAAGCTTAGTGAAAAAAATCAGTCTGCTTGTGATGAGTTCTTTATCTGGTTATGATTGAATGAACACCTTGTTTTGTTTAAAATGTTCTGACTCTCCAGAAGTAAGACAAATTTATTAAGGAATGTTCTATAGAGGTCACACAGAATTTTTTTTTTTTTTAAATTAACTCTTTGTTTTGTGTTAGTTTAAATTTACATTTTTTTCTTCCTCTCCAAAGACTAGAACGAATTCTATTGACTAACAGCTTTAGATGGGCATTCTAGTAGGTAAAACCCAGCACTTGTTTATATTAATTTCCCCCTTTTCCCTTCCAGTTCCAGCAGTTAATACAGACTCTGCAGATACAGCAGCAAAAGCCACAGCCTTCCATCCTGCAGGCCCTGGACGCGGGCCTCGTGGTCCAGTTGCAGGCCCTGACCGCACAGCTTACAGCTGCAGCTGCAGCAGCCAATACGCTCAATCCCTTAGAACAGGGCGTGTCCTTTAACAAGGTACAGATTAAGTTATCCAGTCCGTTCTGTGTGAATTATGGGGTTTTATATACTGTCATGTGGGGAATTGAATTTTATCACAGAATTATTTCAGTATCTACTGTAAAAGATGTTACCAGTTTTACAGAAGACTCAAATTTCTTAAATTAAGTACTTTCATAATTCTGTTTGAGACATTTACAGTATTTTCCTTTGCATAAAGAGAAAAGATTTCTAGGTCAGTAAAATTGTTAATTCACCATTAAGCAAAGGATTATTTTCTGAATTTCTAAATTTCTTTTTTGGATTTTACAAATGTATTAATTATGGCATTCTATAATTTTAACCTAAAATTAAAGCTGTTCATTGTGTAAGTTCAAAGAACAACTTTCCTACAAATTGTGATTATTCTATAATTCTGTAATATTTTGATAAATTGAGGTCTAAGTTGAAAATTTTTCACATATAGCTTATTGTGTTATATTGTCACTGTTCGTGTTAATTATGGGAATATTAAAATAGCTGGGAAATGTTACCCATATTTTATTTTATTTTGTATTTAAAAAAATATTTTATTGACTTTTTACAGAGAGGAAGAGAAAGGGATAGGAAGTCAGAAACATCGATGAGAGAGAGGCATCGATCAGCCGCCTCCTGCACGCCCCCTACTGGGGATATGCCCACAATCAAGGTACATGCCCTCAACCAGAATCGAACCTGGGACCTTTCAGTCCGCAGGCCGACACGCTATCCACTGAGCCAAACCGGTCTCGGCCCATATTTTATTTTTGCTACTATGATTTTCATAGAAAATAATGATTTATCGAGTTACTAGATTTGTTTAGCCAGCAGCTTCCAAGTGTAAGTTAGCCTGACTCTAAATAGCTAGACCATATAAAATGCTTCAAATTGATCAGTTAGAAAACAGTGGAGCGTTTTAAGAAAACTACTAGGAATAGATCATTGATAATAGTCCTAGATATTTTTATCAAGCTTTATTACCATTGGCAAGCCACTTTATTTTTATTCTAATGTTTTCTTCTATAGAGTAATTACATTTATCCTGTGTAGCATGATTTGTTCTGTTACATAAGGCAATGTATATCAGTATTTTAAAGACAAGTGAAGATCCACTCAAAATGTTTTAGTATAGTAAAACATGAAGGAATAATATGAAACATTTTCATATTAACTATTGAGTGATAGATAAATTCGTGAGACTTAATTGACCTTTAAATAAAATAGTATTTGTAACATATTTATGAGAAGCATTTCTTAACCTCTCTCTCTCTTTCTCTTCCTCCCCTTTCTCACCCCCTTCTCCCCAGAAGCTGATGGATAGGTTTGATTTTGGGGAGGATTCTGAGCATAGTGAAGAACCCAAAAAAGAAATTCCAACTTCTCAACTGTAAGCATCATTGTGTTTTCTTTATAACCATAAGTGTTGGATGTTTTTTTAAAAAACATTGGGTGTAATGCTGCCTTCTGAACTATAGATACCCTTTGAATAACTTAGGCTGTTTTTGCTCTATCATTACAAAATGATGATAGGACAGTTTTCTCGGTGTCTCACTATATTATCTTGACTCAAATCTTTGCAAATAGTTGGCTATATCAAAAGTCTTTGTGGGAATGTTGATAAATGTTGATAAATCTAGTTGCGATATTTTCTGTATCTATGGTAGGTTTTATTTATCTCACTTACAAGAATATTTGAAATAACAGGAAAGAAGCTTGTTTCTAGGGCCCGGGTCACTTCTGGGAAGTATAGCAAATTCTGGAAGTGTATCAGACCAAGGAGAAGTAGAGGTTAGGGTTGTAGGGATTTTTGTTGTTGATAATCCTCACCTGGTGATATTTTTCCATTGATTTTGGAGAGAGTGAACAGGAGAGAGAGGAGAAACATGGATGTGAGAGAGACACATCAGTTGGTTGCCTTTCCTCGTGTCCTGACCATGCCTGTTGATTGGGCCTGCAACTGAAGTACATGCCCTTGCCTGGAATTAAACCCAGGACCCTTCAGTTCCAGCCACCGCTCTTCCCTCTGAGACAAGCTGGCCAGGGTGGAATCTTTTTTTTTTTTAAAGAAATGATTGTATGTTTTTATTTAGCTCAGCCTCCCCACCCTCATCCCCCCCTCCACCCCCAGCAATTCCGCAGAACCCTACATTTTGTGAAGGTTCATGAAACAACATTGGGAAGGACAATCTTGGGTGTGGTGTGCAAGGTAGGAGAATGGGAGGGGCTTGATGAACGGGGAGAACTTCTGGGAATCCTGTTTCAAACAGTTTATTAGTTTTATATATTGGGATAATGTATTTAAAGACTACTTATATAAAATAAAATACAAATATATTATTTTGATAAAGAGATTCTAATTGAAAACATTGACAACTGATATTTTAGATTGAGTTGTGAAGTTAGAAGAAGCATTTGAAATTATGTAGATCAGTTGCTTGAACAATGTAAGAATCATCTATCTTTAACAGTACTAACAGCAAGGTATTTATCCAATGTAGCAGTGCCTTCCATTAGGAGAAGTTAAGTAATTATTATTGTTTTATGTTCCTTGTTACTGGATCCTGTTTTTGATTTGCCATCTACACACTCATCCGTCCTGCTTTCTGGAGCAAGGAAACATTTGAGACATAGCCTTTAGCTTTTGAAGATGGGTGGCGGTCTTCTCTTTAGAGATGATGTTCTCTTTTTTAACTGTTTCAAGACCTCTCAACTCCGATTGTCCCCTTTGGGATGCCCTCTTTTTTGTTCCCTTTACCTTGTGGCACCCACAATTCCAGGTGTATTCCAGGTTTGAATTTCCCAGAGTATAGTTAAATTATTTCCCCTTATCTAAACATTGTTTCTGTTAGCACACCTAATAATATGAGTGCTTTTTAAAAGAAAGCAGATTGCCCTAACAGGATTGGCTCAGTGGATAGAGCGTCAGCCTGCAGACTCAAGGGTCCCGGGTTCGATTCCGGTCAAGGGCATGTACCTTGGTTGCAGGCCCATCCCCAGTAGGGCGTGTGCAGGAGGCAACTGATGGCTGTTTCTCTCTCATCGATGTTTCTAGCTTTTTATCTCTCTCCCTTCCTCTCTGCAAAAGTCAATATTTAACAAAAGCAGATTAATTTTATCAACTTTATTATCCATTATTATTATAGATTTCATATGTACTAATAGAACATTTCTCCCACTATTTTATAGAGAAAAAGTGGCTGTTTAAACACTTTTAAACTGATTTTAGAAGTTTTATTGAGCTTTTCTTAAAATGTTCTATTATAAAAAGGACTAACATATATTTAATAGCTTGAGATAGTAATATCAAATCTTTCTCAGAGTATCTCTACCATGTCATGCATTGAAACACTACCGAAGAGTTTATTTTAACATAGCAGTGCTCTGAGGCAGTCCATTTTCTTGGTTAGCATTCCAGAAATAAACATCATAGTAGAGCATGTTCACTTCCTTGGCGTGGGGGCCAGGGTTAAATACCGTTATTTTTGTGTTATCTTTGCTGGGTTTTAAAATGTGTCCCACCTGTTTTCCTCTCAGGTCGCACGTCTCGGAATCCGTGAACAACTCCATTTTCCATCAGATAGCGGAGCAGCTGCAGCAGCAGAACCTGGAGCATCTCAGGCAGCAGCTCCTGGAGCAGCAGCAGCCGCAAAAGGTCCATAGCGCCATCTTGTGGCCTTTGGAGTGATTGCTGTCTGTATTCTATACGTGGACGTTTCTTATTAAGATTGGTGATTTTTCTTCAACTTTTATTAGGGAGATTAGTCTTTTTAGGATTTAAGTTTTTTTCTGTAATCAAACTGTACTCAAGGAACTTCTGAGTGGATTGAGAACAGTGTAGAATTAATCTCAGTACCCTGGAATGGAGAACGAAGACAGAGATGGGCTTTCAGTACCACAACTTAGTTCCTCTCCACTCCGTCAGTTCTCCCTTTTGAGGAAGGTCATGATGGTTTCGTGCTGTTGATGGCGGTGATGACAGAATAGATTACTGCCTCTACTTCAGCGATTCCACATGGCAGGAGCTTCATTAGGGTGATTACATTTAACGCTGATGAGATAGGTCTTTTGACTCCCATTTTATACCATAGAAAATTGAAGTTCAGTGAAATGAAATATCTTTGTAATATTCACAGCTTTTTGGTGAAAGTGAATTTAATACAACATCACAGCCATTTAAAATAATATTGTTAGACAAATAATATACACAGGTGATCACTATACATCGTGTGGGCACAGGCAGGATTCTAATTTCTGTAACAGGTGCACGGTGGAAGACTGGAAATATGGAAGGGGGATAGTTACCTCAGTGCTGTTACAGAGGCAAAAGGTAGTTGTGATGGAAGAGTTTATCCAAAAACAGATTTGTTCGTCTATCATTGTGACACTTTGAATTGCCTTTACTTTCAGTTTTATTTCACAAAGTTTAGGAGAAGCAGGAAAATCAAGGTGTAGTACTCTTGACCAATTTGTAATTAACACCAAGTTATTGGAGTGAAAGGTGAAAATTAAAACAAACTTGAGAATGTGATTCTAAAGAATCTCAGTCTCTCCCATCTCGGCTTACTTAGTTGCTCTATACAATATCCAAAATTTTAAAAGATACAGTAATAACACCCTTCTGTAAGGAGGAGATGTTCTTAAAAGCATCATTGCTAAAAGATGAGTGAAGAAAAGGGAGTGGTGAAGAAAAAGACTTTTCTAATGCATAAGGTAGTGTTTAAAAACATTTAGAATCGGAAGGTATAGCAACAGAGTTAGCTCTACCAATTCAATTGCCCTATTGTATTTAAGCTAGGATTAATGAGTAAAATAAATTAAGCATTTTTATTTACCAGGAGGCTCAATATGGCTGTCTAAAAATGTTGATAGTGTCCTAGAGAAAAGAATAGGATTACTAGTGCCTCTCTAAACACAGTCCGCCCTGACCATTACATATCATTCATGATATCCTCCCTTTATTACCATTACATATCATTCATGATATCCTCCCTTTATTAATTCTTAATAGTTTATATTTTCCGCAATTAAAAATTCACTTGAAGACCCACTTGATTTTCTCATTCTATTCTAACATTATAGTCGTCTCTCCTTTTTTATAAAGTTCTGCTTTGCGTTTAATTAAACTTGGATTTACACAAAAGTATAAATTTAGATTGATCATAGAATTTCTTCATGCTCCTGGCTCAATTTTTAGAAATTGTCGTGTTGGTGTGTGTACATTTTCATTTGAAATAATATCCACTGTTTCTCAATGTTTGTGTATTTGTATATATTTTCAATAGGCAACCCCTCAGGATAGTCAAGAAGGAACCTTTGGATCAGAGCATTCCGCCTCACCCTCACAAGGGAGCAGTCAACAGCATTTCCTTGAACCTGAAGCCAATTTGGATGATTCCATAGATATTCAGCAACAGGTAAAAAGCAAATGCTTTCCTGGGTCATGCATTTATAAATTAGAGAAAAATGTTATAAAAGACGGTAATTTTTATTTTAGGTATTTTATTATTCATTTTATATAAAAAAAAATGTCCTGCATGTTTTTTCTCCCACCTAAGCTCTGCTTTCTAAATGTTTTACTGTTAGACATTAATGCTGCTATGGCGAGTAGTTTGTAAGGAAGAAATATCAACATGTACTGATTCTAAACGAGGCATTTTGTTTGTTTGCTCTTTTGACTATTAAGGACATGGATATAGATGAAGGGCAAGAAGGAGCAGAAGAGGAGATCTTTGAACAAGAAGCCAAGAAAGTGGCTGTTCGCTCGAGATCAAGAACACACTCTCGCTCTCGTTCAAGGTTCTAATGATATTTAAAAATAGTTGTTTGTAAACGTTTAAAATGTTGGCTTTATTTCTTTGCATCAAGATAAAAGGAAATTTTTTTTCTTAGAATTATATCTTATATTGTCTCAGAAAGAAGTAATTCAGAATTTGCTAAACAGAAAATAGTTTGTTCTGTTTTTATTTGGCTATATCTGTGGCCATTTATTTGAATAATATATATGAATCACAGCCATATCATGAGACCTTGATTTTGGATTATGCCTAATTATAGTTAACTAAGGCCCGGTGCACGAAGTTTGTGCACAGGTAAGGTCCGTAGGCCTGGCCAGTGATCAGGGCCGAACAAGTTCCCTACCTCCTCCTTCCCTCGCTCCCTCAGCACCCTGCTGTCACGCTGGTTGCCCGCCATGCTCTGCACCGCCTCTGGTAGTCAGCGCACATCACATTAAATGTTTGAACTCCTGGTCGAACTCCCGGAGGGACAATTTGCATATTAGCCTTTTATTATATAGGTTATTATATAGGATAATATTTTGATGACATCCACTTTTTTGGGCATTAATATCTCAGAACAACAGTGAAATCAGGCCATGGGGGAAGTGTTAGAAATTCTATCGTATTTCTCACATTCCATTTCATCTCATAATATCAAAAATGATCATAAAGATAACACTACAAAAATGTTTCATAAACAGTAATCATATCAAAATATTATAAAATATCCTATAAATGTTTTTCTGTGAACTTTTCAACATGGCTAAGGCACGTTAATGTACATGATCATTCAACTTTGAGTTAGATGGTTTTTCTTAACCTGGTAAATTTCTATGGAGCATATATACATTGGCTTTACTACAAACTACATTAAAACAGAAAGTCTTTACATTTTTTATACCCTATTCTCTGCACATGAGTACCCTGAAAATCTGAACAGTAAGTAGATGCGAGAAGAGGGAGCAGTATCGTTGGTCACCTTTTAGTCATTTCCTGTTGGTTTCGAGATGCTATGTGTATTGACCTCTTCTAAATGAGAGCCTGACCAGTCAGCTTTCTCCAAATCCACCTCCTGTCACTGAATTATCTGGCTAAAGGAGATACATTTGTTGTAATTTGGTTTTAGCATAGTGGCTGCTTTGTCTTTTAGGGCTGCCTTAATAAGCATGTTGGAGAAGCTGAAAGCTTGTAAGCAGAATTATATATGGCCTAACGCTCTGTTGGAAACATTCTTTGTTTCATAATTTTAACAATGTAACATCTACGTCACCTAAGGGATCTTTTCATTTTCTTGGTTTTTTTTTGGTCCCTGTTTGTGACTCTTTGAAAAATATATTGGAACACTTAAGAGAAAGTGAGGCCCTTATGGGGTCTCATTTTCTTCTTTTTTTTTAAATCTTTTTTTTATTAATTTTTTATACATATCTCCCCATTGCCCCCCCTCCCTCCCTGGCATACCCCAATCCCCCAGTGTCATTGTTCATTGGTTATGCTTATAGATCTCATTTTCTTGTTCTTCATGTTGTAGATAATAACCCAGACTCAGTAAGAATTACTGAAAACAAATATTTATGACTCATGTCAAATATTTATGACTCCGGAAATCTAAGTAGTGTATAGATTTGAGAAAATACATATTTGATACTTGATTATAGTTACATTTTTTAAGAGGTAGATAAATATAAAACAACTCTTTTTTTCCTCTCCGAAGTAAGAAATTTAATATAAGAAGAACACTGTCATTAGCAGTAAAATAAGATTTTTTTTTTTAGATCACCAAGAAAACGAAGGTCTAGGTCCCGGTCTGGATCTCGAAAGCGCAAACACAGAAAGCGATCGCGCTCCCGCTCCAGAGAGAGAAAGAGGAAGTCATCTCGCTCCTATTCCAGTGAGAGAAGAGCCAGGGAGAGGGAGAAGGAGCGGCAGAAGAAGGGGCTGCCTCCCATTCGGTCTAAGACGCTAAGCGGTGAGTGACAGCACGCTTTTACAGTTTGTGCCAACAGATACTGAGAAAGAGGTATCTGCTCCAGGGCCTCTGAATCTCACTGAGAATTTGGTGAATGAATACTTTTATCATGTGATAGGGGAGAAAAGGGAAAGGAAGAGCAGTTTCTACTCTAATACGAAGGTCATTGAAAGTTAAATTTTTTTAAAATATGTTTTTATTGATTTCAGAGAGAGGAAGAGAGTGGGAGAGAGAGAGAAACATCAGTGATGAGAGAGAATCATCCATTGGCTGCCTCCTGCACGCCCCCTACTGGGGATCAAGCCCACAACCTGGCATGTGCCCTGAGGAAATCGAACTGTGACCTCCTGGTTCATAGCTTGACACTGAAACTTTTTTTTTAATGTAAGTTACTAAATATAAAACCTGACTAATGATATGTAAAGTGGACCGGGCCTAGTGTCTTTACATGAACACCGTGACTTCTGTGCATTCCTGTTCTAACCAGTTAACCACCAGCTCTGTAGGAGTAATTATTGTAGGAAGCATGTAAACTTTAGAGCTAATTATAAACTTACTGAAATAGTATGGAGACATTCCGATTGTATAAACTTTGCCTCCACTGTATTAATGTATAATGTATGATTAGAACAAATTTGATAGTAATGGGAGTTTATTTTAGGAGAGGCTAGAGGAGAGTTCACGTAGTAGGAATGTGAGATACAGGAAAGTAAGTTGTAATTCGTGCCAAATTCTGCCTAAAGGATTCCTAGAGGGTCATATAACTTTAAGGTGAGCCAGCAGGCTGCGGCTGGGCAAATCACATGAAATTGAATGATTGTCTTTCTTTGCAAAGAGCTAACCATTGGTCAGGTGATCTGATTTCCAGACGTCTCCAAGTATATTCTTTCTGTCTTGGGAATAGATAAGTAATTGGTATAACTTACAGTACTGCCGAAGCATCTTGGAGATTCAGGCTTCTAATTAAAGGCAGTAGCCACCTGCTTACTAAGCGCTGGCACTTCCAGCAATCTTTGACTCTTTTGCCAGAATCTTAATCTGATTATGAGAGGCAGTGTTAATCTAACGTTGCTCTCACTCACTCTGAAAGTTTCTGTTTATCTCTGAAGGTAAGGGACTCTTAGGGAGCCAGAGGTGTGACCATAAAATCTCTGTCATGCCTCTTCCCGTGATTACATTTAAGTCATTCAGAATCTCCAATGTTAGGATATAGCTTTTACCTGGTGTGTCTTTCATGTAGTTCCTTGCCTAATTTGTCATATTGCCACCACCATTTACATAGTTTTCACTATGGAATTTATTTTCTCTTGCTGTTTTATTTTCACGGGCAAACACAATAAAAACAAAACAGAAAGCACATAAAGTATGGGGAGAAAGATATCTCTTTTTAAAAAAATCTCAAATCTCTCCTTCTCGGAAGCAGTATTAATTTTGTGTGGTTCCAACACGTTTTAAACATGGGCTGTAGTTTTTCCCTACCATTGGTCCTTAGAACACAAGAGTTTTTTATGAATAGTCCCGAGGATCTGAAACATCAACACACAGTAGCATTCTAGGAATCAAGTGTCTCCTCCTCATGGCATGGGGGAGACTCGTTTTTGCTTTACAGTAAAGAAAAAGATGTTCGGGAAAAGGAGATATTCATGGAAGCGTGAACAGAACAGCTACCGGTAGACAAGGTGTCTCAAGTGTAACACTCGTTTATTAAGTGACAGTGGCTTCCAAGTCTTTTTTTTTTTTTTTAATATATTTTTATTGATTTTTCACAGAGTAAGGGAAAGGGATAGAAAGCCAGAAACATCGATGAGAGAGAGACATCGATCAGCCGCCTCCTGCACGCCCCCCACTGGGGATGTGCCCGAAACAATATGCCCTTGACCAGAATCGAACCCGGGACCCACTGATCCAAACCGGTTTTGGCCCAAGTCTTTTATTGTAACAGTCAAGGAGTTCTAATTCAGAACTTTTTTTGCTCTTCATATTTTCATGGAAATTATTATTTCCTTAAGGATTGGGTACAGCACACAAAAATACTTTAGCCCGGCCAGTGTGGCTCACTGGTTGAGCGTCGACCTATGAACCAGGAGCATTAGCCTATGAACAGCTCTAGCTCTGGTGCGAAGTGGGCAGGAGGCAGTCAATTGATGATTCTCTCTCCCCATTGATGTTTCCATCTCTCTATTCCTCTCTGAAATAAAATAAATGCGCATTTCAAAAAAATACTTAAAGGTATACAAGGTTGCAATGAAAAGTGGTTTGAAACTTGGTTGCACATTAGAATTAGCCATGGTATTTTAAAACTCCCAATGGCCACTATCTCATACTCCATACTATTCTTCATCTGTACTTTGGGGTACAGTGGGATCCAGGTACCCAAAGTGATTCAGTATATAGCCAGGCTGGAGGACAGGTGACACGATAAGGCTGGCGTGGCATAGGAGCAAATGGATAGATACCGAGGACTTTAGTTGATTTTAAATAGAAAAAATAAAAACATCACTAAGCTTACCGAAACCAGTTTGACTCAGGTCCCAGGTTCAATTTCGGTTAAGGGCATGTACCTTGGTTGCATCCCCAGTAGGGGGCATGCGAGAGGCAGCTGATCCATGTCTCTCTCTCATCGATGTTTCTAACTCTATCCCTCTCCCTTTCTCTCTGTAAAAAAATCAATAAAATATATAAAAAAAAAAACACATCAGTAAACGTGTTGTTTTAAATCTGCTGTCTTTAATGTTGTTGTTAGGAGAGCCACTCCGCTCCTGAAAAAAGGGCGCTGTCTCCGTGACTGAGCCATTTGCCTCTCTTTCTTACAGTGTGCAGCACTACCCTCTGGGTGGGTCAGGTGGACAAGAAGGCCACACAGCAGGATTTGACCAACCTGTTCGAAGAGTTCGGACAAATTGAATCCATTAACGTAAGCATCAGTTTGTGAATAACAGTTTTAAGGTTAAAAAAAATATATAGAGTTTTCACTCATACAGAGAGTCACTTTGGTTTCTAATTAGCTTAATATTTATAAATAGCATTCTTTATTTGAATTGAATTTGATCATTTAGTATTTTATGTTCAAGTATGTAAGATCTAATTGGAGTCTCACAAGAAGCTGGTTAAGATATTCAAGTGTGTGTGTGTGTGTGTGTGTGTGTGTGTGTGTGTAAAATATTTAAAATATATTTTTATTGATTTCAGAGAGGAAGGGAAACATCATTGATGAGAGAGAGAAACATCATTGATGAGAGAGAATCATTGATTGATCGCCTCCTTCACATCCCACAGTGGGGGTCAAGCCAGCAACCCAGACATATGCCCTGACCAGGAATCAAACCATAACCTCATGGTTCATAGGTTGATGTTCAACCACTGAGACATGCTGGCTGGGCAGAAATTCAAAAATCTTTAACTTACCAGTGAAAAAACTAAATTATTAGCCCGAGTTATAAAGAGAATAAATTGGTGATTTGGTTAATAAATATGTGATTGGGTGCGTGTTTCAACTTAGTTATTTTAAATTTGTCTTTCTACACCATGAGAGTGCTGTAGGCTTTTTAAATGGCACCTGTCAAAGCAAAGCTATCATTCAGAATCCATGACCATCTAATCTACAAGTGCTTTATTATTTTTTTTCTACCCTCAAACCAGTGGTTCTCAGCCCTAGCTGTGCATCAGAAATGTGTTGACATTTGAAAAAATAGGGGGCCCATGATCAGTATCCTTAGAATGTTATCAAAGTACTACAAAGCCCGGCGTCAGTGTTCTGAATGGATCCTGAATCCAAGTTCGCATTTCGGGTTTTCACCTTTTTGCGACATTTGTAGTCTTTCTTGTAGCACAGTCATTTGGGCATTAGCTTGCCTTGTCCCCACCCTCCCATATTGCTTTAGTTTATCACTTATTGTGGTTTATAGATTTTGTATTAAGGTTAAGATATCCCAAGCAATAATTATTCACACATCACTCACTATTATTTGGAAAAATTGAAATAATACTGTAAATAAATTGCATGCTTTCAAATATGTTGGCCATACAATATTATTTTCCTTTTCTCTGGTGGCATTGTCTGCATGTTTGTATACTTTTTAAAATAGTTCTTTATTGTGTATTAGATACACTTTGATTGATATGTGATTTATTTAAGATTTCGCATACATCGTGGCTTAGAGTGAGACCACAACTAGGTTTTGGGTTTTGTTTTTTGTTTTTTAAAGTAAGTAATTAGTTGTACATGAATTGAAGCAGTAAACAGATAAGGGAAAATTATTCAGTATTCATCAGTAGTTAATGTTCTTTTCCATTAACATCATAAAATGCCAGAATAAATTGCTCTTCTTATATCCTTCTAAAGGAAACATTTTTTTTAATAGATGATTCCTCCCAGGGGCTGTGCTTATGTCTGCATGGTTCACCGTCAAGACGCGTTTCGGGCTCTTCAGAAGCTTAGTTCTGGCTCGTATAAAATTGGGTCCAAAGTCATTAAGGTGAGATTGGGGTGAGGGGACACCTGCTTTTGTTTTACTGGATTATTAGAATATTTCTGTATTTAATTCATTTTTTAAAAATGTTAATGGGCAAAATATGACAAATTTATTATTTTAGTATTATTGGGTACAGAATTAGATATAGATAGATTAAAACTTTAGTCATTTTCTATTATTTCACCTTTTTAGCCTTTTTCATACAACCCAGGCCCTTATGAAGGTTTTATTTTTATTTTCCTTTAGTCTTTAAACTGAGTAATTATTATGTATTTTTCCTTCTTATAACTAATTGACATTTCATTTTTTCATTTTGGAGATGATTTATTCCATCAGTTTCTGTAGCTGAATTAAAAACTTTTAACGTAACTGCTTTCAGTGGAGTTAAGGTTCCCATCCTTTGTCATTTTATGGCAGAGGTTCCTGTAAACTCCAGTGTCACTGGTCTCTTTTCTGGAGTGCCAAGTTTTTGTTTAATTATAAGAACTATTCTAATTCTCGATAATGTAGCTTGACATTTTTTTATGGTAAAAAATGTTCCTCGAAATTGTTTTAAAGTTATAGTAAGAAGTGGAAGTAAAATTTCATAAAGACAATCCCAATCTAATGCAGTTTTTATTTTACAAAGGGAACATGGTAAACTTTTCATGGCTGCTGTTCTCTTAGTAGTGGTGCTGTGTCAGTCCAGCTGATTTTAAAGCTAATTTTATTTGTATTTACAGTGTCTACATGTTTTTTAATGGTTCTTACAGAATTGATAAGCTTTCTTTTCCCTCTCCTAATTCCTGACAGATTGCTTGGGCTCTAAACAAAGGCGTGAAAACAGAATACAAACAGTTCTGGGATGTGGATCTGGGAGTCACCTACATACCGTGGGAAAAGGTGAAAGTGGACGACTTGGAAGGTTTTGCAGAAGGAGGCATGATTGACCAGGAGACTGTAAATACCGGTACGAACCCTAACGGTGGTTTTACTACTTAAAAAGCACACTCCAGTGATGTGATTGCTGTTTTTCATGAGAGGGTGAATTGTGTGTATCCTAGTTCCTGGCTGCTTTCCTCCAAAAAGAGAAAAAATAGGCAACACTACTGTGTCCATTGTATGTTTCGTGGTTCTCTTTCATACAGTGTCAGAGTAGAGAGAAGACAGTATTGTAGAAGTCTACAAATGTAGCATTTTTAGTGTCTTTAACCAAGTTTTCCTCTTCAAGACAGAGTTATATATTGTGTATATGGAGGTGTTTTTTTTTAAACTAAATAATTTAATTCCTTGAGTATAAATGAGAACTAGAGATTTCATAAGCTTCTTTGAAAAACTTCCTAGATAATTTTGGTTAGTATCCATGTTGAGAATGGTTCATATTCCTGTGGTTCATATTCATGTAATTTGAGAATGCTATGTGTCCATACTTGGTAATTTTATGGCAGAGATCATTTGCTTATAACTAAAGGATCTTCTGACTTGCTCTTTTAAAAACCTTGTCTTTTTTTTTTTTTTTAATATATTTTATTGATTTTTTACAGAGAGGAAGGGAGAGGGCTAGAGAGTTAGAAACATCGATGAGAGAGAGACATGGATCAGCTGCCTCCTGCACGCCCCCTACTGGGGATGTGCCCGCAACAAGATACATGCCCTTGACCGGAATCAAACCTGGAACCCTTCAGTCTGCAGGCCGATGCTCTATCCACTGAGCCAAACGAGTTTCGGCAAACCTTGTCTTTTTATTTTAAAAAATAATTAGCAATTATAACCAGTAAGAAATCTTAAAATAATTAAAATATGATATGTATGTTATTGCTTCATATCTTTGTAGCATAATTAGCTAATTTTTAGAATATTTTTGTTCTCAGGCCAACTCATATATTTAGTCACTTTTTCAGTTGTTTTCTTCTTGTCATTTTCTCCTTTTACTTCTTGATAGATGTTCCTCCAGAACGTTTATTCACTTACTACATATTTTAGTTCCTGCTGTGTGCCAGGCATAATTTTAGGAAGTGGGATTATAGCAGTAAGACAGACAGACAATATTTCATGCCGTGCACATTGTAGTGTAGGGGTTGATAACCTTTAGTCCCTGGGCCAAATCTTCTCGGCAGCCTAGTCTGTAAATGAAGTTGTACTGAAACACAGCCATGCTCACTTAAGTTTATCTATTTTATATGACTTTTCTCCCCCACCACGTCAGTATAGGAAAAATTTGCCCACCCATGTTCTGGCCACTAGAATCCAGTGGAAATATAGATCATGAACAAAAGAGATATACTGCCGAGACCAGTTTGGCTCAGTGGATAGAGCGTCGGCTTGCGGACTGAAAGGTCCCAGGTTTGATTCCGGTCGGGGGCATATACCTTGCTTGCGGGCACAATTCCACTGTGAGGTTTGTAGGAGACGGCTGATCGATGTCTGTCATGGATGTTTCCGACTTTATCTCCCTTCCTCTCTGTAAAAAATCAATAAAATATTTTTTAAAAAAAGAGATATACTATACAGTATTCCTCTGTTTCTGAGTTATGAGAAGAAAAATCAACTCAGGGGGGGTAGGCAGTCTGCTGTGGAGCTGAGGCAGCTTTGGTCGGAGAGGGTGAGAGTGGAAGGGTGGGATGTGCAGCTCTCTGGGGAACGCATGCCACACAGAGGACCAGCGAGTGCAAAGCCCGTTCAGAGATCGCAGACTGGTGTGGCTTGCGCAGAGTAAGTGAGGATGTGCGGTAGGAGAGGAAGTCAGAGATACAGAGGGGTGACCTCATGCAGTCTTCCTCGTCTTATTTGACCCCTATCTGAGGGAGATGGAGAATCATTGCAGGAACCATTAGACCGTTCTATCTTTGGTTGCTGTATTTTCGGAAAGATCTCCGGCACTGGGTTAGTACTTGGTGGTTTTTCCCTTGTGACAAAATAGAGACTAAGGTTGGTTCCTCTGTGTTAGGCAGCCTTTGCGATACAGTTGTATTATATCCCCTTCTGCGTGTTTTCTTAGACCAAATGTTGCTGTCTTTCATTTGTCTCTCGTGTCATCTTCTTTGGACTCGTCCTTAGTATCCTGATTAGATTTATCTGGGCAAAACCTACATTGGCACCTATAGCTATGGACCCCATCGTAAAGACAGGTGTGCCAAGATGAGATGAAGGACTTAGGCAAGCATGAAATAGTGTATGCTTAGAAATAAAATGAAAAGTCGCACTTCCCTGAGGAAATCCGTTTCACATGTTTTGTGTAGAATGGGAAACTGTGAAAAGCTCGGAGCCTGTGAAGGAGACGCCGGTCCAGACAACTCAGAGCCCACCTCCCCCCGAGAAGGAGACAGTGGTCACGACGCAGGCCGAGGTTTTTCCTCCCCCCGTGGCTGTGTTACAGGTTAGTGCGGGGCGTTCGTGTTGCTGCATGTGTTGTTTTACATGTCCGTTTTTACTCATGTACTTACTTTATAAAACCTGGAGGAAATGGTCCAAAATGCAACAAATAAGAGTTTACACAAACACTTTTTAAAAAGAATTTTTAGAAATGTTCTCATTCATATTTAAATACTTATTTATAGAACAGGTGGTTACTGATTGCCTGCTCTGTGGCATTTATTGTTTTAGGCACTTGAGGTTGGGATGCTGCTCTGAAAAACAAAAACAAAAAAAAACCACTGATCCCTGCCCTTACTAGAGCTTTTGTTCTCCAGAAGGGAGACAGAAAGTATAAAATAAGTAAGTTTCTGAGGTACTATGGAAGGAAAAAGGTAGTGTAAGGCTGATCAGCTTGAGTAGTGGCTACAACCTTAAACAATAACCATTGGGCTACCCAAAGAAAAGGCGCATGCTTGGTGTGTGCGAGGAATAGCAAGTGGGCCAGACTAGTAGAAACAAGAACTCTAGAAAGACTCTGGTTTTCAATCTGGGTTGTGAATCCTTTGGAGGATTTTGAAGGAAGAAGTGGCTTGATCTGCCTTAAAGTTTTAAAGCATTGTGCTGGCTACTATTTTTAGAATGGACTAGTGGGCAGTAAGCAGGGAGACAGTAAAAAGACAGAGCGATCCCAGTGAGAGGTGAGGATAGCTGAGATTAGACTGACAGCAGTGGAGGGAATGAGAAGTGCTCAGATGCTGGGTGTATTTTGATGTTATCACCAATGGAACCACATGGCACAGTTATATTCGAGTGGTGAGAAAGAGCAGAGGGAAGGTTTTTGGTGTGAGGAATTGGAAAGATGGAGTTATTGCTATGTGAGAATGGGAAAGACTATGGAAAGCATTTTTTTTCCGGAAAGGACAATTGGAAGTTAAGTTTTGTGCATATGAAGTATCTTCTAGACAAGAAAGTTAAGATGTAATAGATTATTGCTATAATAGGAATTTAGAAGAGTGGTTTAGCTATAATGCAGATAAATATTTGGAGATTATTGCACCTAGAATGAGTACAAGGTATTTATGCTAGGAGTAGAAAATAAACTTAGGAGAAAGTAGAGTAATTTTAAAGCTGTTATTGACATGCTTTCTAGGTTGCATAGCAGAGTTAGGTGCTATAAACTTACTGGGAGATGGCAATTTAAAATTGAGCTTAATATTCACTATTCACATAGGTGCCATTACTTTATGTCACTTGAATATAAGATGGATTTCACAATCTCTGCATACACTATTGGTTGAAAAATAATGCCTTGCTTTTACCCCAAGTAGACTGATTTTTACAAGGATGCAAAAAGGAAAGGAACAAAGCAGCTTAATATAATGGTATTTGTTACCTTCCTAAACAAGAAATAGATATAATTCACCTTTAGGTGTTCCAAGATATAATCGTTTCAGGTGGATAAAATGACTTCGGACTTTTCATTTTCCCTCCACAGATTCCAGTAGCACCAGCTGTGCCTACAGTGAGTTTAGTCCCTCCAGCATTTCCCGTGTCCATGCCGGTTCCTCCTCCTGGATTCAGCCCGATACCTCCACCTCCTTTCCTGCGAGCGAGTTTTAACCCTTCACAACCACCTCCCGGTAAGGAGTTTTGTCTGATTAATGAAAATCTGTTTAGAATATCGTTTCTTTTTCTAGTTTAAAAGACTACATAGCGCAGGGATTTTTAAACGTTAGCATGTGGGAATCACTGGAAGGGTATGTTAAAGCACAGATTGCTGGGGAATTTTTGTTGGGACCACAGGGTAAGAAGCATTGACGGAGAAGAGATGGAATCCTTTACAATCATTGAAGCGCTCTTAAAATATTTTAATGTTTATGGTGAAATTGTTATATGTTAGTTCTTTATAGTTATTAATCATTGGGAAGTGTACATTAAATTATATAGATTATTCTCCAAAAAATCATTAGGGTTTCCATTTTGACATTAGAAATAATATTTTAAAATGCTAATTGAATTTGTAATACATTTTTGACCTAATTATGGATAATCAAAAGTTCTTGAAATCAGTGTTTCTAGATTAAAACTATAGATGACTTAAATAACATATTAAATATAAGTACTTGCTTATAAAGAATTGTTTAGGGTACTGTACTTCGATTTTTGTAATTTAAGTTCTTAGCCATTGAATAGTTTCTAAAAAATACTAATAAGACCAAAAAATGAATTTATTATCTGAAAATACTTGTAATTTATTTGTCTTATGACAGTTTTAAAATTACAGTTTACTATGTTAAATTGAAATTGATGCATATTTTAATGAGAATTTTATTTTTGTCTATTTTAAGTATTTGACAATTAACTTTTGTCAAAATTTTTAGTATTTGTGACTTGAAAATTAAAATTTATTTTCAGAAGATATTTTAAAATGATTATTCAGAAAACCCTATTGCTCAGACTTTATAAAGACATTGTCGAGCATTCATGTGTTGAAAATCACATCTTTTTTTTCTTCAGCCACTGTTTTTTATTGAATTTAGTGATAGCTCTGTATTTTAAAAATTCAAGGAAACAGGTTTATAGTTTGATCATTTAGTATTGAAAAGTCATCAAACAGCCAGTATTAAATTGGAGATTTATTTCAGTGCTCAAACATAATATAGTAACATCCAAGACTAAGGAAAATAAATACCTTTTACAGATGACACTGTTGCATATGATGTTATCAGCGGCTTGAAATGCAGTGTTTACCTCCCCAGGTAGTCACCATGCTAACATGTAAACAGTTGCTGGCTTGTAGCCTTTGCTTTTGTAGCATTAGAGAGCGCCCAGGACTTCTCAGTGAGGAGCTCTCTGCATTGCCTTCGCACCCTCTACTTCTCTAACGCTCAGGTGACGTAGTCTACATAAAAGGACTTTTTAAAATGGGAAATACACTCACAAATAGGAGATGTAGTAATGAAAGGCTTTTAAGGATGTGGAATTTGAGTTATAGATACTGAAATCATTGCTTTGGAAGAAGTAGCTTTTCTTACGCCGTTTTATTTTGGGTCTTCTTTTTCCCTGTAGGCTTCATGCCGCCTCCCGTCCCGCCACCTGTCGTGCCACCGCCTACTATCCCCCCAGTCGTCCCGACACGTGAGTTTGCTCTTTCAGGGCTTTCTTCATTCATGGAGTGTTCATGTGCTGTTTCTCATTCTTTTGCATTATTGTTCTTTTTTTATTATGAAAGTTTTTAGAAGTACTTTTTTTTGTTGTCGTTAAATGATTTCTAAAAATTTTAACAGTATCATATGTCAGTCTTTGTTCAGATTGACATTCTTGTCTCAAAAATACCTTTTTATACCGCATTTTCCGGCGTATAAGACAACTTTTTAACCCAGGAAAATCTTCTCAAAAGTTGGGGGTCGTCTTATATGCCAGGTGTCGTTTTATAGGGCGAGTATTTCCCAAACCCAATATTTTAAATGGAAAAGTTGGGGGTCGTTTTATACGCCCAGTCGTCTTATACGCTGGAAAATATGGTAATTGGTTTATTTTAGTCAAAATTCAAAGGAGGGTCCCTACATCATATTTTGGTGTGTGTATGTATTAAATAATTTAATCTAGAGTAGTACTGCCTAAACCTCCCTTTTTTAACTCCTTTTTGAAAAAATAGGTTTCTATTGATTTTGGAGAGAGGAAGGGAGAGGGATAGAGAGATAAAAACATCGATGTGAGAGAGAAAAATCAGTGGGCTGTCTCCTGCACAGCCCTTACCGGGGGTTGAGCCTGAAACTGGGGTATGTGCCCTGACCAGGAATCAAACTGGTGATCTCTTGGTTCATGGGTGGATGCTCAACCACTGAGCCACACGAGTTGGGCTGTTTTTAAATTCTTAATACATTGATTGATTAAAGAAACAGTCATGCAAGATCCCAAATGATGTATTTGTGGGTTTGTTTATGGTATTGATTTGTCCCTCTGTCTCCTTGAATTTCCTGTGAATAGGAAGTTTTAGCACAAAGGCTTGTGCTTTTTTGGTGAGAATCCTTAAAGGTGGGGCGCCTCCCATCAGGAGCCACGCAGTGCTCTCTCTTCCCATTTTAAATGGTGTTAAGCTGCATCAGGCACTCAGTATTGGAGCCTAGTGATTAAAACTTTCCCTCACATTTGCATCCCATGGTTTCCATCCATTGATCACTATTACTTATTTAATCTTCATTCATTTCAAAGTGGTCATCTTTCCAATTTTATTCTTTGTGTATTGCTTAACTAGAATTTTTCTATAAAGAAAAACTTCCTCTAATCATCTAAGAGTATCTAGTTACCTTGACCTACAGTTGTACATATAGATGCTAAATTCTTCCCTGTAAATGCCTTTTTTCAGAGTTATGCGTTAGTTCTCTATTAATTCCAGTGCAATCCGATGGCTGAAGCTGGAGAGGAGTTCTCTTCTCCTCTCTCTGTCCTTTCCCCTGCACTCCTTCCTCCTCATTTCAGTGTCTATGGATTATGGATGCTTGCTTCCAAGCGGTTGCATTTACTTTTCTCATTGCATTTGAATTTGTTCCATTTTCTTTTTAAATACATTTTTATTGATAAAGAGTGGAAGGGAGGGTTGGGGAAGAAGGTGATTGAAACATCAATGATAAGAATCACTGATTGGCTGCCTCCTGCACACCCCCTATCGGGATCCAGCCTGCAACCTGGGCATGTGCACTTTACCAGGAATCAAACCATGACCTTTTGGTTTACAGGTTGATGCTCAACGAGTCCCTCTTGGGCAGGCTGTCCATTTCTGACAGTGACAGACCTTTGATACACATGTGCTAGGTAACACAGGGATGCTCTGAAAGGATATAGTTTTTATTGTAAATATAATGAAGGGACCAGAAGGAAATTCCTACAGGGAAGGTTCTCAAGTAACTTTGTTTCACTCAATGCTGTTTGTTACAATTTTATGAAATCCTTAGGAACTTACACTTGTTTATATCAACTGGTCTGTGGTTAGTTACAACATTTTAAAGCCACAGAACCTACTACCGACAACCTTACATACAACCTCACGTGAGGACCTACGGTATGTTGTTAATTGAACAGTCATACCAAACCATTGGGGAGAGAGGCTAGGGAGCCATTGAAAAGTCTGGCAAGGCCTTTGTTCATGGTTAATATTTTAACTTGGCACATGAATGATGAGATAACTAAGTCTGAAACACAGTCTCTCACTCTTCAAACAGCTTTGGTGCAGCCGCCATTATCCATGACTCCAGAAACTGTGAAAGAGGTTGGATTTGGTGGCCTGGTTTTACCGGGTGGCTCTGTGGCCAGCAGTCTTGCTCCTTCCACTCTGCCCGCTGGAACTGTTTTTAACCCTCCCCCCAAACAAGCAGAGCCTGAAGAAAAAGTACCTCATCTTATAGACCATCAGATTCCTTCTGGTGAAAACACCAGACCAGGTAAACGCGAAAACCCCCAGAAACACATACTTAGGTCCTAAGTACTGCTTCTAAATACAGCGGTACCTCGAGATTTGAGTTCAATTCGTTCCGTAACCATGAGGCGTGGGAAACTATGAGACGCTTGAGTCGCGGTAAACTGGTGGGTCGTGTGCAGCCGGCCGATCCGCGCGATGACTCCTATCTCAACTGTTGCTCGTATTTAAAGCAAAAATCGCGCACTCGACAGCTCGTATCTCAAAAATCTCGTATGTTAGGGCACTCGTATCTCGAGGTACCACTGTACTGGTGTTTAATTCCGAGGTGCCGTGAACTTGTAAACAGTTTAATGCACTCAGAACGAAATGCAATTTTTAAAAAGAGATCACGGTCCCCTAAAATTTATATTCAAAACAAATTTGTTGTTCCGTTCAGGATAGTACAGGTTTTGACACCTTTCCATTGAAACCTCACTCTCTCTACTTATTTTTTTCTTTTGCTTAGTGGGACTGATTTAATGTGTTATCAAAATAAGATTGCACAAAATATGAATATCTATCATATGATAAAAATGAACACATACTAAGGATAAATAACTTACGACTGTTATTAGCCAGGTGTTTGAAAGCAGCATATATATATATATGTATATGTTTTTTTTTTTGGCACCACTATCAGTATATTAAGAATTGTGGTTTAAAGGTGGCAAATCAGTATAAAACCTGGCATTTTTGTTAACTTAAAGATCATGTTTAATATTTAAATTTTCCTATCACTGGTATTAATTTTAGCTATAATTCTTACTTAGTATTTAGTACACTTTGAATTTAGCTGATTAACTCTAAGCTAACTGCTGGAAATTCTAGCATTAGTTTTCTTTTTATACCAGAATAATTATTTTTCCTCCTTTTTCCGTTTTAGTGATTCCAAACGATATTCCAAGCGGCCCTGCCATTTTGGGAGGACAGCCGCCCAGCGTGACAAACAGCTCTGGGATTCTTGGGGTTCAGAGACCAAACGTGCCGAGCAGTTCGGAAATGCTCGGCGTCCGCCCGTCCGCCGTGTCCGGCGGCTCCGGGATGATGGGAGCGCAGCCGCCGAACATGCTGAATAACTCGGGGATGTTGGGGATACAACCGCCTGGCGTTTCGAGCAACTCTGGACTCATGGGAGTACTGCCCCCCAGTCTCCCCAACAACTCTGGGCTCATAGGGGTACAGCCACCCAGCGTGCTCAATGCACCCGGCCCCATGGGCACCCAGCCCCCCGGCGGGCCTCAGAACCTGCCCCCGCTACACCTCCCCGGGCAGAGGATGCCCGTCATGCCGATGCTGGACCTGCGCCCCGGGCTGATGCCGCAGGCGCCCGGACCACGGTTTCCGCTGCTGCAGCCCGGCCTCCCGCCCCAGCGAGGCCTCCCGCCCCCCTCCATGCTCGACTCACCCCTGCACCCGCCTCCCCGCGGCCCCTTCCCCCCCGGAGACATGTTCAGCCCGCCGGAGAGACCCTTCCTCCTCCCGGGCCGGCAGAGCATGGACGGCGTGGCCAACCCCGACAAAAGGGTCCCGC
>PVJN01010729.1:0-56038 GCA_004026805.1 Lasiurus borealis
AATGATATTTGAATATAGAGATAAAGTAATAATGTAAAATAGTTTTTCTGATTTTTTTTGAGATCATGCAACAGAGAAGGAAAAATGTACACATCCTTCCTTGTTCTTTGAGTAGATCATTAAGATTCAGATTCTTTCCAACTTCAGAAATGATAATATTTGCTTTACTTTCTTCACCTGAATATGTAAGAATCAAATGAGATAGTTCATAAGAATGTATCAAGCATGTTGGGTTAGTACTCTTTGAGGCGGAATATCAACAGTTTCCTTCAGAACATTTTTTTTTTCATACAGCAAGTGGTCAAATCTCTACATATGGATAAAGAGATGCAAAGCAGAGGTGCATGTGTATATTTTATTAAGTGGAGTAGCATAGATCAGTGATCCTGAACTTATCAGTGTGCATTAGATTCATTTGGACAGATTTCACAACATACCTGAGTCTGCATCTTGCTCTAAGAAATTCTGATTTAATTAGTCTAGATAAGGCCCAGGTATTCATGTTTTTAAAGCTCCTGAGATGATTCTGTATATAGCTGGAGTTGAAAATTATTATTGTAGACTAAAGTTACAGGTGGGGAGAAGTAGAAGGGGGAGGAAGATAGAGTTTACAATTTTTTTCTATATAAATTCAGTAAGTATTTACTGAATATCTATTATGTGCCAGACACTGTTCAAGGCATTGGGCACGTATTGATAACTAACATAGATGGAATCCTTACCTCCTCTTGAGTTTACATTCTAATTGGGAGACAATAAATAAATATTAATTTCATTGATTTTTAAGATACATACATCTTCCACAATTTAATATCTCTAAAATCATTAAGCAGCTTACAGCAGATACAATAGAAAAGTGTTGCAAACATATATTTATTAGACAATTTTTCTTAGTGGAAAATATAGTAATGATACATCTTATAATCTTTGAGGCCTTTAATTCAATATAATATAATATAATTTTAGATAGAGTCAAATAAATAATTTCTTCATAATCAATAAAATGTCAAGTTACATAATCCAAAAGTTAAATATCTCTATTAACAAAGGAAACATGAATAAATTGCTCACCTAGATCAACACCCTGGATAGACACTGTAACTCCTATATATTTTACTGAAAAAATATAGTGAAATTTAAAAATGTATAGTACTAGATTTGGGACACAATTTTCAATGAATATCTCATGTTGTTCCACATCTTGAAAAGAAAATCCTAACTGTGCTTTGTTTCGACTATATTTTCAAGGTTATTTATCTAGTAAATAGCCTTGTAAGACAGAGATAGTATTCCCCTCCAGAGCAAAGGGCTGGCATGCTTGCTGTCTGTATAATAAAAGGTAATGTCTCCCCCTGAAACAAAGGACATGCATCTTATTGGCCATTATAAAAGTTTCAGGTTCTCTAAGCTCAAAGTTCTTCTCATATAGCACATCTTGCTGCATGTTCAGTTATCATCTGACCCCCTTTGCAATGCCTTTTGGGAACTGGTATTTAGGAAACCAACACAAAAGATGCTAATACTCTGGTTACCACAGTCATACCTCAGAGTTATTGTGAATTTGTTTCCAGACCACCATATTGTAAATATAAATATTCATAATATACATAAAGTGAATACTGCAATAAAGCAAGTCACACAAATTTTTCAGTTTCCCAGTATATATAAAAGTCATGTTTATACTTTACTGTCTTCTATCAAGTGTTTAATAACATTATGCCTAAAAAAACAATGAATGTATTTAATTAACAACACTTTATTGCTAACAAATGCTAACCATCATCTGAGACTTCAGCAAATCATAATCATTATTCTGGTTGAGGGTCTTGGTTTGATGTTGATGGATGATGGCTAATCAGAGTGGTGGGTGCTAAAAATTGTGACAATTTCTCAAAATAAAACACTTAAACTTGCCATGTCAATTGACTCTTCTTTTCTTGAACAATTTCTCTATAGCATGTGATGCTCTTTGATAGCTTTTTACCCACAGTAGTACTTTTTTCAAAATTGAAGTCAATCCCCTCAAATTCTTTCACAGCTTTATCAACTAAGTTTATGATCCAAGTTCTTTGTTGTCATTTCAATAATCTTCACCAGGAGATTTCATCTCAAGAAACCAGTTTCTTTGCTCATCCAGGTAAAGCAATTCCTCATTCGTTAAAGTCTCATCATGAGATTGCAGTTATCAGTCACACCTTCAGGCTACGCTTTTAATTCTAGTTCTCTTGCTATTTCCACCATATCTGCAATTACTTCATTCTCTGAAGTATTGAAAGTCATCCATGAAAGTTAGAATTAACTTCTTCCAAACTCACCCAAGAAGAGTCTAGCATCTTTGCCTGGAAGTGAAACTCTCAAGAAGGCTGCTGTGAGGTTACTTAAAGAGATAGAGAACTGGTATTTCTGAGCACCACAGAACACGCATGCTTTACAGAAATCATTCTGAGCCTTTCCCTCAGGGCTACCGATTCCCTGGCAGCGAGGTAGTCAGAGAGGCATCCTGATTAATGTAGATTACTCATATTCGAGAAATGGGACCTGACAATTATGAAGACACATATTCGCTTAAGGTCAGCTCACAATATACAAACATCACTATTATCCTCATTTATAGATGAGGAACCTAAGGCTGAAAGAAATAAGTGATTTGTCAAGGTGACAAAAATAAGTCAAAGCCAGAGCTGGGGTAGAAATTGGAATATCTTTCTGATATCCCTTTACTTGCACTTAAAGCTGGTGAAAAAAAGATATGCCAAATTGTATTATTCTAACCATGGGAGAAAATAACATCAAACCAAAAATTATGCATTAAAAACTCTCAAAAGAAATTATGCTAAAAATATTACTAATAATTGATGGGATCATGGACAATTGTTTTATTTTCCACTTTTCTGTAGTTATTATAATTTCTACAGCTAGCATTTTTACACATATAAAGATATTTTTCTAAACTATATTTGATTTAAAAAAATATTTCTGGCTGAAGCAAAATGTTTTATCAGAGTTCCTCAAAATAGTATATGTAGAGATAAAAATACACTTGTAAGTAAAATAAAAATTCTGTTTGTGTCATAGTTCTGCAACTTACTATGTTGTTGATAGAATTTTTGAAATACTCAAAATCTCAGCCAATGTATTATTTATTCTATTATTAGAGTATTTTAATTTTTTATACAGTAATTCATTTTTAAAGAACAGAATATTGTTTTTATTGACTAAAATATAGTGTTGCTTACCATTTTAAAGCCGCATCAGAAGAAATGTTTAAGAGCAATAGAAATAAATCTAACCTCCGTGTTCTACTTTAAATTTCCTTTTGCATAGTTTATGTGCATTGCAAATCTTGCTAAGGATACTTTGGATGAAAGAGGGGGTTATATTTATGTTCCCGGTTGTTGTTAATAATGGGAGAGCTCTTCAGTTATAAGCTCCCGGGGTTATTTTAAGCTGATGAAGTGGAACATTGTAAATATGTATATGACTGACACTATGGATGAATAATGCCAGTATAGTGACAATCATTATCCAAAATTGTTTTAAGTAGAGCGGTTGCTCAATGAGTTTTGTATTGTTACTTTATCATTTGCAAGATATTTTTAAATGTAGCTTTATAGTGATGCTAAGAAAAGAAGTTAGGCAATATATCGATAGAATTTTGTTTGTGAAGGGAGGAGAGGGTGAAATGACAACCTCTCTATTTCTCTGATTCTTGTCTCTCCATTTATACATGTCATAATTATTCATGTTTATATATGTGTGTGCACACTATTTTTTATATATCACTAGAGGCCCAGTGCATGCAATTCATGCATGAGGGTGGGGAGGTCCCTCAATCCAGCTTCCACACTCTCAATCCGGAACCCCTCAAGGGTCAGTCAGATATCCGACACCACTGGTGTCGGAGACCAAATATTGTTCTCACTAGGTGGATGTAATTGTTCTCACTAGGTGGATGTAAACAGGAAGCCAGAAGGCTGGTCAACCTTAATTGCTCTGAAAGGTCAGAGCTAATTACTCACTGTTTAGTTGAAACATTATTGGTTGAAGCAACCTCTATCTGTTTGTTTCATGTTAATTTCTGTTTTTGTTATTTCCTGCCTAAAGGCTAGGGGTATGTGCCAAAGCCTTAATAAAAGGGAGAAAAAGGCCAGAGCAAATGGCAGTCCTTTCCACTAGAGGAAGGCTCCCACCTGGCCCCCCAATATCGCCAAATTAATATTTTCTAGTCTTTCATTTCATTTGCGTGCGGCCTCCTTCAGAACCCTAACCCTGACCCGGGAACCCTGAACCACGCGGGACGTGGAAAGAGGTTCCCACACACTGGCTGCCTGCCTGATCAAACTAACCACCTCTGTCTGCCAGGCTGACCACCCCCTAACTGCTCTCCCCGGCTGGCCTGATTGCCCCTATCTGCCTTTGCCTTGGCTCATGCCACCATGGCTTTGTCTGGAAGGACGTCTGGAAGATGTCCAGTCTAATTAGCATATTACCTGATGATACATTTCAGTAAGTTTGAAGACATATTCTGATCTTGATAATAAAAAACAACGGCAGTATTAAAATACCAATTGCTAGAATTGTGTTTTGTTGCCTACACAATGTGATCTGGACTATTTCTAGTTCTTCAGTACAAAAGTCAATTAATACATCGATTATGTTTTTAACCTGTTACAGGTGTATGAACACCTTTCTTTGGTGGTGGCAGTTAGAAAATAAAATAGAGACAGTTCATTTGAGACTAACAGAGAAATAGATAAAAATTGCCTTTCCGGGAAAGAGATTGGAGCCTCAGTGGGGGCCAACTGACTGATGAGGGGCGTAGCTCTAGCCAAGAGAGAGCACTGAGTTCCTGCCAGAGCTTAGACTCCAGAGGTTTTGCCTCCACCTGTTACAGGCTGAGGGGATTTAAACCAGGACAAATATGCAAAAAAAAACCGACTGTGCAAGTAATCTTTGGCTTGTTAGAGTCAAATATGTCCACTGGACTGCCAGAAATGCTAACTAATAGCTTCTCACTGTTTCACTGTAGATGCCCTCATTTGAAGCTGGTCCATAGGAAGCCATTGTTATATCAGTACTGTCATAGAGCACTCAGGGTCTGTTGAATTTCTGCTTAATACCTTCTCAACCTAAAACACAAGTCAAAAGAGAAATACATTTTATGCCAAAATGAAAGTGAGACTAACGTTTGCTTAAATAACTATATAAGAAAAAAAAAACACTAAACTTTACTTGATTTTAAAAGAATATATTTTTTGGCTGAAGAAAACTGTCAATGTTCTTTTATTTTTTAGATATAAATTTATCTGATTAGTTTCTGAACTAATCATACTGATGAACTTTGTTTTCTGTTTCATTAAAGTTTGAAAAACTTTCAAATTATAACTAATTTATATTTTGGGCTCTCTTTCAATAAAATGGACACATTTTAAAATGTGTTATACGTCTCTTTAGTGTGCGCTTAAAATAGCCTTCGTGTGTGTACTGCATTGTTAGTGTTAGAGGAAGATTAATCTTTGGTTTTCCAAGCATTTTTTGAATTGTATTGTGTCATAATTAGTTTTTTTATATTTCATTCTGAGTACACTGAAAATTCATATAGGGGAAAGATTATTTTTAAATTTTTAAAAATTCTATGGTGCCAATGCTACAGTCCTATATGTAGATGGACTTTAATTAATACTTCCTAAATTGGATTGAATTTGCACATTTAAAAAAGAAAGAAAGAAAAGAGAGAGAAAGAAAAGTAAGAAGAAAGAAAGAAGAAGAGAGAGAGAGATTGAGAGGGAGATAGAGAAAAGTTGGAGAGAGGCAGAAAAAAATCAACCAAGATATTAATAGGAGGAAATTTTTCTTTTAGAAAAGGTCAAAGTTTCTTTTGCTTGTTAAAGAAACAACCTTCTTGTAGGCTTCACATGTAAAAAATTAAGATGAGCTCCCTGTGCTGCAGGGATGATGAAAAATTTCTTGACCAGAAAAATGGTTAGAATGATCGCACAAAATAAATAGAGAAACAGGGCAGTGATCTCTGTGCTTTCGACAATTGTTATAGATTAGGGAACAAGAGAGAAATTACGGTCCAATGTGAGTAAAAGAGGGAACAAGGGAGGATTGACAGAGGAGGAAGCAATTACAATGGGACTTGAAGATTATTATAGATCTGGGCCTCAAAGAAAAGAAGGCATTGAAGCTGAAGTTTCAGCATGAGTGAAGGCCCGGGACCATGGTGGTCATAGTAGTGAGTGGGGGTGAATAGGGAATAGCTGATACAAGAGAGTCAGAATCTGAACACAGGCCTGGAGTTGAATTCAGGTCTGTTAGACCAATGTTAGTTCTCTTCTGGAGCTTCAAACCCGCCCTTTAGTGCTCAGAACTCCTTTCCAGCTGTGAGACCCTTCCCACCTCCCCATCCTGCCCCACCAGAATCTTATAGCATCAGAATATGAAGGATATAAAATGACAACCACATTGTCTTTTTTTAAATTTAAATTCTTCAATGTTTAACGTATTACATGTGTTTCCTTTCCCCACAACTATTGACTTCTCCCTGGCTGCTCCCACCTCCCAGAACATGCTCTCACCTCCCTACTCCCTGTGTCCATGGGTTATGTCCATAGGGATGCATTTAAATCCTTTGAATGATCTCTTTCCTCCTCACCTCCTGCCTTCTGTCATTGATTGGACAGTCTGTTCAGTGCTTCAATGTCTCTGGTCCTATTTTTGTTCATCAGTTTATATTGTTCATTATATTTCACAAATGAGTGAAATCATGTGGTATTTATCTTTCTCTGACTGGCTTATTTCACTTAGTATAATGGTCTCCAGGTCCATCTATGCTGTTGCAAATGGTAAGAATTTCTTTTTTTTACAGCAGCACAATATTCCATTGTGTAGATGCACCACAGTTTTCTAATCCACTCATCTACTGATGGGCATTTAGGCTGTTTCCAAATCTTAGCTATGCTGAATTGTGCTGCTATGAACATAGGGGTGCATACATTCTTTCTGATTGTTGTTTCTAGTTTCTTAGGATATATTCCTAGGAGTGGGATCACTGGGTTAAATTGAAACCACATTGTCATTTTAATTAACAGAGATTTTCTTGTGTAGAATTTTGAAGCTGAAGGAATAGAGTGAGAAAGTTGGGTGACAGAACCTCCCAGGAATTCTGGCTCTCCTCTCCCCTATAAATGTGTTCCCACTGAAACTCAGAGAGGTTAGAGGAGATGACAAAACAAACAGCAGATTAGATCCACACCCCAGTGGTCTGCCATATGCTCCAGGAAGCTTTCTTTAGGAAGGGGCACAGTGGTGTCATGGGGAGAGCCCAGACTATGGAAGGCAGACAAAGCTGGATTTAAGCCCTGCCTCCATTCCCCATTTCTCTGCAAACTAGGGGACTTCACAGGCTGCCACCAGCTCTTTAATGCACACCTTGTTCTTGAACTCAACAGCCTCTAGAACTCTGAAAAATAAATGTGAGTTGTTCAAGTGGCCCAGTCCATGGTATCAGAACTGACTAGACAATAGTCTCATATCTAATGGAAAGAAAACAGTACCTATTTACAGGATTGTTGTAAGGATTAAATTGGTTTAATCCTCAAAAGATGGTTAATTCATGGAAGAGTTTAGGACAGTGCCTGACACATAATTACTGCCTATTAGATACGGATTACTATAGCCAGCATTATTAGAGTGAGATCTAGGGTTTGATTCAAGGTTTCATCACTTCTTATTTATATGACCTTGGTGAATTTTCTTGTGCCACAATTTCCTCATCTATAAAATGTTAATTAAAGTATCAGCTTAATAGGGTTACAGTGGAGATGAAAACAGAAAGAAAGAAAGAAAGAAAGAAAGAGAGAGAGAGAGAGAGAGAGAGAGAGAGAGAGAGAGAGAAAGGAAGGAAGGAAGGAAGGAAAGGGGGAGAGAAAGAGAGAGAGAGAGAGAGAGAGAGAGAGAGAGAGAGAGAGAGAGAGAGAGAGGAAGGAAGGGAGGAAGAAAGAAAGAAGGAAAGAAAAAAGTTAAGAGCCTTCCTGGTATAGTCTGAGCACTCTAAAATTGCCTACAGCTTTTGTTTGTGAACCACTGACAGAATATTTTGTGGTTGTTATTTTGTATCCAAGTGATATAATTTTATGAAATCTACAAAACTATATAATGACAGTTTTGTAGATTCCATAACAAAAAAATTTGTTATTTCATGGAAGAGTTTAGGATACATTTTAATGTAAATATGGAGCTACATTTTATGAACTAATTTAATGAACTAAAGAGAAAAGTTTAACACAGCAAGGTCTGAGTAAAGAATGATGCAAATCTCAACTATTGACAAAATGCAGAGAGATGGCATTTTTTAAAACATTAAACTGATGTAGTTAAATTCCAGTTACCAGTAATTGTTTATTCTGAAGAACTAATAATTGCTTCTCTTTACCCCATGGCTCTTTTCTCATTAAGACTGAAACAATTGTAGCTTCAGGGAAAGTAGATACTCCAAAAAAACAAAGAAGTAATTGTTCAGCTTGAAGCAAGTTTTAAATTATAATTTATACGTATGTTATATATATATATATTTATATATATATATTATATAATTTATATATATTATATGTATATTTAGAAAAAAGATATATCTTAAGAAATTAAACAAATGTATTTTTAAAATAAAAATTTATTTGTTGGCATTTACATGCTTTATAGTCACATGGTTCAAAATACAAGAAGTATAAAAGACTATATGGTGAATATTCTCCTTCTCTCTTCTGCATCTTATTCTGCACAATCAATATTATTGGTTTTAATGTAGGCCTCCAGATATATCTTGGAAGTCTTACAAATCAGGACATAAAAGCCACTTCCTAATTTTTCATGCCCTTATAATATCTCATTGTGTGAATATACCCCATTTTATCTAGTCAGTCCCATATTGATGGGCATTTGATTATAGCTGTTGTATACATTTCTAAAGGTAGCATTGCTATTCTAGGCTATGTGTGTTTAACATTTGTTAAATACAGGGGATGAGTAAAAGCAGGTTTACAATTGTTTATATTAAAAAAGATATGCAGGTTATGATTATTACAATAGATTTATTAACTCCATTCTTTGTGTAATCACAACTGTAAACTACTTTTGCCCATCCCCTGTATTGCCAAATTATTCTCCTTAGAGGTGGTACCCATTTACATGCCAACTGGAAATGTATGAGAATTGTTTAAACTAGACTTCTACTTTTTTTTAGATGCATTTCCTTTATTTTTTTATTTTTTCCCATTTTTTATTAATGTATTACATGTGTACATATCTTCCCATTGCCCACCCACCCCACTCCCATATATGCCCTTACCCCCCGTGTCTTGCATCCATTGGTTATATTTATGTGCATGTATACAAGTCCTTCAATTGATCTCTTATCTATTCCAACTCTCCCTAACCTTCCCGCTGTTATTTGACAGTCTGTTTAATGCTTTACTGCCTCTGTATCTATCTTTTTGTTCATCAGTTTATAATGTTCTTTATATTCCATAAATGAGTGAGATCATCTGGTATTTTTCTTTCATTGACTGGCTTATTTCACTTAGCATAATGCTCTCCAGTTCCATCCAGGTTGCTGCAAATAGTAAAAATTCCTTCTTTTTTACTATGGCAGCATAGTATTCCATTGTGTAGATGTACCATGGTTTTCTGATCCACTCATCTGCTGATGGGCAGCTAAGCTGTTTCCAAATCTTAGCTATTGTAAATTGTGCTGCTATGAATATAGGGATGCATATAACCTTTCTGATTGGTGTTTCTAGTTTCTTGGGATATATTTCTAGGAGTGAGATTACTAGGTCGATTGGGAGTTCCATTTTTAGCTTTTTGAGAAAACTCCATACCTTTCTCCACAGTGGCTACACCAGTCGGCATTCCCACCAGCAGTGCACGAGGGTTCCTTTTTCTCCGCATCCTCACCAACATTTGTCATTTGTTGATTTGTTGATGATTGCCATTCTGACAGGTGTGAGATGGTATTGCATTGTCGTTTAATTTGCATTCCTCAAATATATAGTGACTTTGAGCATATTTTCATGTGTCTCTTGGCCTTACTTCTTTCTTCTTTCAAAAAGATTCTATTTAGGTCCGTTGCCCATTTTTTTATTGTATCATTTATCTTCCTTTTATTAAGTTGTATAAGTTGACTGTAGATGCTGGAGATTAAACCTTTACCAGTGATAACATTTGCAAATATATTCTCCCATACAATGGGCTTTCTGGTTCTTTTGTTGATGGTTTCTTTTGCTGTGAAAAAGCTTTTTATTTTTATGTAGTCCCACTTGTTTATTTTCTCTTTAGCTCCATTGCCATAGAAGCAGTATCATTGAAGAAGTTCCTTTGGCATATGTCTGAGATTTTGCTGCCTGTGGATTCCTCTAGTATTTTTATGGTTTCCCATCTTATCAAACTAGACTTCTTAAACTCTACATCAAAGTAACTTTTTTTTTTGGCTTCTCCAATATGAGTTAAAATTCTGGGAGAGAAGGGAGGGATGAGGACAATGGAATCATCACTTGAAAAGGAGATTCAGTCTGGTGCTCACTTGCCCGGCCATTTCCTGCAGATGCGATAATGCTCTGACTTCCCAGGATGACACGCTTTGTGCATCTCAGATTGCACGTTGGTAGTGGCTGAGGACGGGCAGGGAGAGGTTCCAGGACAGTGGGTTTGAGAGCAGCTCTGAAGGACTCCTTCACACCAGTGAGACATAGAAGCAGCTCCTGTGAGTTCTCTGGGCCCACCAAATTTTGGAAATGTGGAGAGAAGCAGCAGAAGAGACTACTGGTTTGAGATTTAAAAAAAAAAGATAAGAGGGCAGAAATCTTGTAACCTGCAATGATAGCCAGCTCTATTTTATCAGTAGCCAGTGGCACCCAAAGACCAGCTGAGACCTGCAAGGTAGCCAGGTAGATTATCTCCTCCTGGGTCAAATGAGGGGGACAGAAGACAAAACGGAATGAGACAGAGGCCAGAGACCAAGTAAGGTCGCACACCTATCCTCTCCCTAAAGACAGGAATGTAGATAAACTTGAATCCACCTCAGGATAGAGCAAGGATGCCTGTACTATCCTGCTTTATCTCCTCATAGATATCTCTTTCCGATTTGCCCAGTGCCTGTGTCTTGGATCTCTGATTTCAGTGTTTCCTTAGGTAATTTACAGCTGTAGTTGCAGACCACAAAATCTACTCCAACTAAGTTAAGCATCAAGAGATTCAGAAATCATTTTTGGGGAAACTCACAGGAACTCCAGGGTTTCTGGAAACTAGGCTGAGATACAAAACCAGCAGCAATGCAGCCTGCAGAAAAGCCCAGAACAGCCAGTCACCTCTGCTCATCACTCACACTCCAGGACGCTGGGGAAGAAATGCGGGAAACTCTGCCACTGTTATCCCAGAGGATCCAGGCACCTGCGCCACCATGCCTTCCTCACGGAAAATTCTTCCTGTGACTGGCAGCTGTTCACTGTCACATAAAAAATGCACACAGACTTAGAGGAAGCAGGCCGCACGTGGAGATTTAGCTGGAAGGATGCCCGAGAATGACTTTGCTGAATAAGACAGAAGACAAGCAAGATATGTATATGTCAGAGCAGGTGTTGCAAAAAGCAAACCAGAGCATCTGCCTCTCTCCACATTCAACCGTGACCTTTATGTTGAAGAGTTCCACATATATACTGAGCCTCAGACTGCATTTTCAACTTCCTGCTAGACAGAAAAAAATGACTTGTTCACACCTCTTTTCAAACAACACCATTTATTTATTTTTGGGGGGCGTGTGATTTTTTTTTTTCTCTTAAAGTTAGTCTTATCCTCTTCTATTTAGCATTTTTGGATGAGATTTCCAGAGACATCTTGTCATCACTCTGTTTCTGAGATTTTATTTGGAACAGGTTTGCCCTAAGGTGCAACCTTTCTGCCGCATCCAATGACATGGTCACCAAGGTCGAGCTGCAGATGAGTGAAAGAAGGAACAATTGTTTTCCAAAGTCAAGACATCTGGATTCTGAACCAACACACTTAACATAAGATGATTAACCATTGAATGCTCCCCTCCAACAGTAAACACAGATGTATTTATTTCTTGTGGTTTTCCTGTGTGGGTGGATTTAGAGCTTTGAGATCCCTTGATAACACACACAACAGTGGTTCCCACTGGGTCTGACAACTTTTCTAGAATATCCTGGTCACAGTCCCTTTCTGCCAGCCATTTGCTGGTTTACCATGTAACTTTGCTTCTTTTCCTGTTTTCTTCTCAGTACTTTCTCTTCATTCACATGTGTGTCAACAGAGCTTCTATCCATTATTTACTGATCTGCTGTCTTATCAAGGGAGACAATAGTATTTCTTTTTCTTTACATCTTTATTGTTGAAAGTATTACACATGTCCCCTTTTATTTCCCCATTGACCTTCACCACCCTATTGTCTGTGTCCTTGGGTTATTCATATATACATACAAGTTCTTCCCACCCATCCACTCTCCCCCACCTTATTTCAAACAACAAAGGCTTATTTCTCACTCATGATACATGTCCCACATGGGTTGGTGGAGGTCTCTGTTCTTCTTAGTCACTGAGGGACACAAGTTTCAGAATTTGCTGTGGCAGGGAGACAACTGGAGGGTTTAGTCCTGGGTTCTTCCATGTTTCAGTCTAGAAATGACACAGAGCTATTTGTGGCCCGTTGGCCAGGTCTAGTCACATAGCTCCCTCTTAGTGCAAAAATGCTGGGACATGCGGAAGAACACATTGGGAACAGCATTATTTATGTCTCAGGTCATATCAGAGAGAATGAGGGAAATTAGCATTCCTACTAAAGCCTTTTGGCCTTATCATCCTTCCTTTCAGGACCTTGCACAGAATCAGAAACCCATAGGGTATCAGATCTAGAGACCCCCTCAATTTACAGAAGATGAGGCTGAGAGAGAGTCTGTGATTGGCTCAGCTTACATAGCAATAGCCTTCCCGCTGCTGCCCTGCCTCTGCCAGCTGCTTTCCAACTCAGCAGGGATTCTCAAGCTCTGTTTTCTGTGGTTTCTCCTGATTTGCTCATTTGTTCACTGGCTCCTTCTGCTTTGTAATTTTTGTTTCATCATGCTCCTCCCTCCTTCTGCTTCACCACATATTTCAACTGTGACCTTTATGTTGAAGAGTTCCAAATATATGCATGTATTTGAGCCTCAGATCTGCATTTTCAACTCCCTGCTTCTGAACTTCTGGTGGTTCAGTTACTCCCAATTAATTTTTATTCGTAAACGGTAGGAAGTGAACACATACTGCAGTTAAAGGGATCTTGTCAGATATGTGCATGAAGGACGCTTTGCTTTGATGGCTGGACTATGGATTTACAGAGCCAATGTCCAAAGAGCATGGTTATGGGAACCCAGAAAGAGAGCTGGAATTTAAGCACATATGTAATTTCCTTCAGATGCAAGAAATTCAGTAGCTTGTATTAGCTGGTACAGTGACTATCTTGCCTCCTTTTTATTTTAATAGATAATACAGACTTTCTAAGCACTGAATATGGTTGAACTAGATAGAGGCTTAGGGGACATAAACTAAAGGCTACTGGTGATTGTGTAATGTTGACTTTTCCCTCTTTGCACTTTACCTTATTTCATTTAAAGAAAATAGTGTGTATCTTTTATTTGGTTTCCTGCTTGTAGCTTTTGGAAAATGTATTCTAACAACTCCATTGACATTTTGCCCACTTGAGGCCTTCAAGTTAAATAACACTTTATGAAATGTTTCATTTTCTTGGCTAACATCGGCTGCATCTTCACTATTTAGTAAACTTTGTAAAGAATTACTTAAGGGTTTTGGGCATTCGGAATAGTGCATTAATTATTTCATTTTAAATAAATAAGACTTGTAAAAGAATGGAACATGAATGATTTCCATTTCTCATTATTTTTTTAAAGCTTCTCTAGAAAATGCCATTTTCTCCTTAGGCATAGAAGCTCATTGTTTAAAGCTACAAGGGTGAGTGATTTTATTTTCACCTCAGGACTTCTCCTGCAAAAGCCAGATATTGATTCTCTTGTTAGATGTACAGTAGTCATTTTTTTTAAAAAGTGTTTCTTCTTCTTTTTTAAAGATGGGCATTTTAAATGCATGCTCCTGCTCTTTCTGATAAATCACCGCCCAACTTAAATTCTTTACATCATGTCATTGTGTGTGTGTGTGTGTGTAAGAGAGAGAGAGAGAGAGAGAGAGAGAGAGAGAGAGAGAGAGAGAGAGAGAGAGAGAATAATGAGAAAGGGATTTGGGGAAGTGAATACAAAAAAGATTTCTCTTGTGTCAAATCTCATGAATATTTTTCCTAAGGGTTTTGAGTGAAACCATTTTGCACAGAGCACTGCTAGTGAGATTAAAGAAGTTGCAGGAGAGGTTTTTAGCTAAGGAAGGCTTTCACCTAATGAAACAATTCTGAATTTATTGAGGAGTAATAGAAAACAATGTTTCTTTATCACAGAGAATAATTTTATATTGGCTATAAAAATAAGATTATATGCATTTAATTATAAATATTTTTTTTCATACACCACTGATAGTGCAAACTGGAGTATTTGTGAATGACAATTTGGCATTTTCCATCTAAATTTAAAATAATATGACGTTAGATGCAAAAATTCCACTTCTAGCAATTTACTTGGTGTTAAATGACCGATGTACAGTTTAATCACTCGGTACCACCCTCTCCCAAGTTAAAAGAACAATCTACATGCTCATCAGCTGGGTTAAATAAATGATGGCACATCCCTAGAATGGATTTCCTTGCAAATATATAAAAATGAGTAAGAAAATGTGGTATGCATCACTACAAAAATGATTTCTAAGATGTTTTAAGTAAAAAAAAAATCAAGGGCAGAACAGTATGTATGGAATATTACTATTTTGTCACCAAGGAAGTACAGTATGAGAGGGACGTTGGTGAGCACTTGGGCCACATGATGCTTGTGGGGACTGGCATATCTAGGCAACCTGAGATGTACAGCTGTGATGCAGAGGAGAGGATAAAGAGGAAGATAGAAACTTGGGAGCCATCTACACAGATATTATCTTGTGGTAGCAATGAGGTGGGAGGAATACTCCCAGAGAAACTGAATATAGAGAAAAAAGAGAAAAAGGCTTTAAACATATTCTCAAGAATCTTAAAGTATAATTATAAATTGATGTTTCTAAGCCTTATTTCTAATATAACTTACCGAGTGAGCCTGAATATTTATTTTCCAACTTTTCAAGTTCAGCAGAAATAATTACTTTAGGATGTTTGCAGCTTGCAACATGATTAGAAGTTAAACAGTATACTTATGAGATATGGATGTTTTGTTTTGAGAAATGCAGAGAGCAGGTCAGACAGAATAAATAACACTATAAATAAACACACGCAATAGGCAACCCCAAAAGCATCCTGATTTTAAAAACCAAGACATTAACCATCTAATATTTTGTCAAGAAGAGAAGACGCAAAGGCCAAATGAGATTTGTAAAGAACAGATGGATGTCCTCAGGTGACAAATTTTTAACATGAGCCATAGCAGGAATTTCTCAGTCTGTTGAAAAGATCTTAATGACCTATAATTTATTTTAACTTTCTCTGCTTCAATGAAAGAACATCCACCATTTCCCCCACCTCCTCAGGCAATTTATTGTGATAAATACACCTTTAAAGATACAATATTAACCTAAACTATGTTGACAAGGTAGAAGAGAGCTTCCAAATTTTTCCTGTTCACAGGCCCCTTGACATCTCAGCATTCCCGCCCCCCTCCCCCGCCAGCATCCTTAGTCCAAAAGAAACACCGGCGTATTAGGTGGTTAGATTCAAACAATTTCATAAGTATTCATGTTCTAGTACCTCTGTAGCCATTTGAAAAAATAATATATATATAAATGGAAAGAAAAAATACTTATATCATTCTTGAATAACCACAATTACTTCCTAATGAGAAGTACAGCTGTTGAGCGCGGCGCAATTTCTCAATCCTTGGAATCAAATTGGATGCCACTACCTTCATTTCCTGCTCCACATAAATTTTTGTGAAGTATTTGCTTTTTATCATAACAACTGCAGAAAACCGAGCTTCTAAAAGACATTATGTCATCCAAAGAAATGTTATGTGGTCTGAAAATTACCTCAACCTTGTAATTTATGGGCCATCTGAGAGACACTAAGTATCTATGTGTTTCCCTTAAAAATATAAAATACCCGCAGCTCCCCTATGAATTTTATGCATTACTGTGTGATGACTTGGCATGAAGTTGGGAGATGCAGCTTTAGGGAATCTGGAGGGAATCAGAGTCAAAATGGGATGACCAGGTGGTTTCTTCACTGTGTGAAACTAAGATTCGTTAGTTCATAAAAGGACGCGTAATTTGGTACTAGTTATGCATCAACATGAGTTTGCATAACTCTCTTTCTAAAATTATAATTACTTTTCAAGATAAAGCAGTGACCTCTTATCTTAAGATGGCATCAGAATATTTTGAGTCACCTAAGGTAGGACTATGTCACTGCTTTGGTAGGCAGAATCCAGGAACCATGGAGGTCTGACAAGATGTGACTTGTTCCTCTCTTGGAATATATTGGGCTATTCCTCTGGCACTTTGATAAGGACACAGTGTCAGAACTGTTATCTATTATAAGAGCCAGGAAACCACTGCATCTAATCACTATCAAGCCTGGAGACACTTTATTATATGAATGAGATATTAGGCTCCTACATCACCTTAATTGTGTTCCAAATTGGATCCCAACATTAAATCCTTGTGTCTTTTTTCTCACTGCTAAATTTGATGTTCACCACCTATGACAACATATTCATTATGAGTTATTATTTATCAACTTCCTAATGTATTCATTAGACAGGCCATGGAGATTACCTCTAGCTCCTAGGACAATTATGAAAAAACTCACTTACCTTCCCTCATTTTCCCCAGAATAAACCTGATTCTAAAATGCATCACCTGTGAAAGGAAGAAGAAAAGGAAACAATTACATACCTACTGTTTTATAGTGACACTTCTGTGCCATGTCCTTTAGCTAGCTACCTTAATGAATTTAGAACTCACAAAACCTTAGGTACATAGAACAGTGTCCTTTTTACTGTTGAGAAAACTCCCACTCAGAAGTAAGAAAATTCAAATATCAATATCCATGTTGTTTTTACTATACACTCTCTCTTTTTCTTTCTAGCACTCTTGGCAATGCAACTAGATAATATAAAGCCCATGTTTCATTTGTGTTCTTCCATTTCAAGTCCAGGATCAAAGGAAGTTAGGGGAAGGGTTAAGGCCAGGGTTGGGAATATCCCAATGGCCACTATAAAGAAATGAGCTCTCTGAAGCTCTGAAAATGGATTGGTATTTGATCATGCCTACATGAGCAAACCTCCAATTCATTTCAATGGGATGGGGTTCAGGGCATATCATACCTCAACTCCATGGGGACAGAGGCTCCTGCACTTTGGACCCTCCCAGATCTTGTCCTATGAATCTTTAAATCTGGCTGTTTATCTGACATAGTCCTACCTTAGGTGACTTTTTAAAAATCTGGCTGTTTATCTTTTTTTTTTTTTTTTAGTTCTAACCTGAGGATATTTTTTCCATTGATTTTAGAGAGAGTAGAAGAGAGAGGGAAAGACAGAGAGAAATTTCAATGTAAGAGAAACATATTGACTGGTTGCCTCCCTCATGAACCCTGAATAGGGCCTGGGCTGGGCAGGAGCTTGCAACCAAGGTACATGCTCTTGACTAGAATCAAACTCAGGACTAAGCCAAACCAGCTAAGGCCTTTATAATATTCTTAAATAAACTGGTAAACATAAATAAGTACTTCCTAAAGTTCTGTGAGCTGTTGGAGTAAATTATTCAGATCTGAGGAGGGGGTCATTGTAATTTCAGATTTATAGCTGGTGGGTCAGAAGCATAGGTGATGACTTAAGTTTAGGATTGGTGTCTAAAGTAGGGATGGGATGGGTCAAGCCTTATGAGCCGGTAGCCTATAAGATCTGATGCACTCTCCAAGTAAATAATGCCAGTATCGAGTTAAATTGTATGATACCCAGGTGATGTTGGAACTTGCTTGCTGCTGTGTGTATGTTACAGGGAAACCTATATTTGTTGCCTGGAAGTGTCAGAAGAGTTTTGTGTGAGTAGTAATGTACCCTCAAAGGAAAGAGACTCATTGCAGGGAAGAACTGGGTTTTTCTTTCATGTCCCAAACTTTTAATCTAACAACTCCAGTATGAGAGGTGGGAGGGGAAAGTACACAGTAGTGTGTATACATATTGTCATAGATTTATAGGTGAGTTCTTCATCCTTTTCTGTTTTAGTATTTTTCAAATTAAGTGGAAATAATAAAATTATTTTTATCACTAACATAGAATCATGTTAGCCCTTGATGGGCTTCTTTTCAATATCTATTTAAATCTCTGAAATAATAAAATAATCTCATGGCTCTTATAATTTTAGGAACTAATAACAATTGAGTATTGAAGTAAAGCTATGAATGTTCTTGCCAGAAGACAACATACACCAAGAGGGGTTTGCAGCGATTAATTATCTGAAGCATATCTGGTTTGAAAATGCTTCTATAAAGTAAAGAAACTAATTTGCTTTTTTAAAGTGGATAAACAAACCTCCAAACATTCCCATTTATGCTATAATAAAGCCACTTAAAATAATGATAGTTAACAATAAAAAATATGCAAGTTAAACTTATATTTATTTTTTCTATATTTGGAGATTATATTAGTAAACATCTATCCCTTCCTCATAAGTTCACTGAGTCTTGATTGAATATATTAAAGTAGTTTTTAGGTCATTCTAATATTTTAAAGTGGAAAATCACCCCCTCTTTGGTTATATGGAGATGTGCTTATATCATAATTATTCAGATATCTGGATATACCCTGGATTTGATTTATTGGCATGCCATTCTGTTCAACTAGTAATGCATTTTGAACGTGACATGCATATAAAAATATTCAAGATGCAAATTTGTATATAAACAAAATAACCTTGTAAATCAGCATTCCTGTTGATAATAAGCTAAGATGGTTTGTAAAAATAATGAATAGACTTTCCTTCCAAAAATTAGCAGTGTCAAAAATGATTATAGTAAGAATGCTGTTAGGATTCAAAATATAGAAGACAATATGAAAAGACTCCAATTTAGCAGAATGGATTTATGTCTAAGGTGAGGAAAGTTGAATAAGACTTTAAATAAAATTTAACATTCATTTTCTTGGAAATGTCAGTTATCAAAAGTCATTTATCATAGGAAGGTATTTAATGCCTGTTAATGATTTTCTCAAAATGATGTCTTAATCTCAAAAACAGTTCTATAGCTTATGACAGTTTCACTGTGCTGAGAAGGTATGTTTCAGTTTCATTTCTCTAGTGTTTGTTTTTTATGTAGTTCATTGCAGATTTATAGACCCACTTGTATGCTATGCCATTCTCTATTGCCCTGATCATTCGTTTCCGTTATTTCTTGAAATCTTGACATACCGGCAGTTTTAAATTTAATAGGAAATGAGGAGCAAAGGGTGTATACAGCTCTTTCTCGGTAATGAGGAGGATTAAAACATGGCAATCCCAGTAATGTCATGAAACATAAGTGGAAATTATGGAGTGTTTGAGATAAGGCTAGCTAGCCTAACATTACAGATGTATGGGTTAGCCATGGATCTGCCTCATTGCTAAAGATGAATATCACATGGGAATAAGCAATATTTTGCTTCCCATATGCACAAGGGCACATTTGCCATCAATTTTAGAATATGACTATCAGCCATACTGAGCACTGGCTCACAGGTGGAATTAGGTGACGCATCACTATTCAGTGGATTCTACAAGTTTGACTTTATTCAGGTGGCTTGGTGTGTTAGTTGCATGAATACCACCTTGCCTCTGTTGTTTGGCAAGAGTACTTTGGTTTTTCAGTTAGCATATGAAATTTTAAAAGCCATATTCAGGGGACATTTATAGGAATGTTCCCAGCTGTCACCATCATTTTCCACCCATCATCAAAACTTGACAGGTAGCCTGTGATGAATGCTTTAAAGGACTGAGAAAGTTCTCTTTCCCTAAGAAATGCCACACTAGGATAAACAAGATTTGGGCGGGGGGGGGGGGGGGGAATCAAAGCTTTAATAATGGATGAAATTAGGAATACTATTTATCTCTAGGATATGCCAGAATATCTTGCTTGGCATATAAATGAATAAATTAAGTATATAATGGGTTTAATGGAGAAGATTTTATTTCTTTTTGAAATATTGCTTTATGTGATATCAATAGCAGTAGTAATGGTGAAGAAAACCTAAGTTAAGCATGTACTATAGGAAAGACTGCTAAATGTTTCATAGGATTATTTTATTTGATAAGATAGCTTCTTATCAAATACATCTTAGAAGGTAGATAGTGCTATTACTCTTATTTCATATTCAGCAAATAGAAACGTTGTGTTAGTTTTCTATTGCTTCATAACATATAGCCACAAATGAAGTAGCTGAAACAACACCCACTTATTAATTCACGCACCGTTCTGTGGGGCAGAGGTCCACACACTCCATGGCTTGGTTCTCTGCTCAGTCTCACAATGCAAAGCTCAGGGTGCCAGCCGGGCTGCTTTCTCATGCAGAGCCTCCAGGAAGAATTCACTTCCGAGTGCATTCAGATTTTTGGCAGAATCTAGTTTCTTAAAACCATGAGCTGAAGTCCCAATATCCCTGCAGTTGGGAATCATTCCCAGCATGGAGAGACTGGCCACATTCCTTGTCATGTAGCCCTTTCCATCATTTGTTTAAAAAAATATTTTTATTGATTTCAGAGAGGAAGGGAGAGAGTGAGAGAGATAGAAGCATCAATGATGAGAGAGAATCATTGATTGGCTGCTTCTTACACACCCCACAATGGAGATGATGCCTGCAACCTGGGCCTGGGCCCTGACTGGGAATCAAACCGTAACTTCCTCCTGGTTCATAGGTCAATGCTCAACTACTGAGCCACGCTGGCCAAACTCACTCCCATTTTTAAAGCAGGTAATGGGGATGTTGTGTATTATATCTCTGACTCTGTCTCTGATTGAGAAAGCTCGTGTGATTAGGTCAGGTCCATCCTTTCTTAAAGTCAAGTCTGCCATATGATGTAATGTAATCATCAGAGTGACTGTCCTGTCACATTCACAGTTCACATCCATAGTTAATGAGAAGGGCATTATACAAGGGTTGAGTCATTGCAGGTGATCTCAGAATTCTGCCTACTACTCTAATGGCATAAATAACTTTCTTAAGTAACATAGCTGAAAACTGGTGTCACCAAGATTTGAACCGTGTTTGTCTGACTCTAGAGTTTTGCCTATTTTGACATATAGGCCTTGTATATTGAATTTAAAGCTAAAGATAAGTGAGGAATGTTATTATTATTATTATTATTATTATTATTATTATTATTAGAGTGATCTTAACTAGACTGTGTTCTCTCTTGTCCCATTCTAAATCCATATCAGTTTTATAATCTTAAAATTTTATCACCATGATACATACATTTATTTTAAAATGTCAGAGAGTACCATAAAGCTTACCTTTGCTTTTTATTTTAAAATAAATTTAAGTTGCTGAAAAGCTGCATGATTTAGAAATCCCATATACCTATTATCTAAGTTTGCTAACTGTTAACATTTTACCACACTTATTTAATTGTTTAATTTGGCATGGACTTCTAAGTTGAATATACTTTTCCTCTTGAAAGTTTGAAAAAATATTAGCAATGTTGGGTTGATTTCTGTTTGTTTTTTCTTTTTTATGAAATAATTTATTAATTTTTCCAATGGGACTTTTATGCTTTACCCCTTTATTCCTAGTGTTCTGGAATTTTACCAGTCTGCACTTTGTGGGGGTCATTTTTCCTTCACTATGTTGGGTACTCAGGGGGACCCATTCCATCTGGAAATTTTGTACTAAGCTTTCTGTTTCTGAATATTGTTATTTTGATGTTAAACCTGTTATGTCATTATTCTATTTTCATTTTTCTTTTTAATTTTATTATTTTTAAAGCTATCCTTATGTATCTTGTGAGATTTCCTCAACTTTCTCTTCTAGAACTTGCATTAAATTTTTCACTTCATATATGTATGATTAATTTTATGTGTTAATTTAACTGGGCTACAGGGTCCCCAGATATTTGATTACATGTTATTTCTGGATGTGTCTATGAGGATTTTTTGAATGGGATTAACATGTGTATCCATAGCTTGCATAAAACAGATTGCCTTCCCCAGTGTTGGTGGGTCTCATTCAGTTCTTTGAAGGCCTGAATGGAATTAATGGCTAAGTAAGAAAGAGTTCTCCTTCGTCTGATTGTCTTTGAGCTAGGACATTGATCTTCTCCTGACTTTGGCTTTGGACTAGAACTTACACCATCAGTTCTCCTAGTTCTTAGGCCTTCAGACTTAGACCAAAACTATACTGTCAGCAATCCTGGGTCTCCAGTTTGTGCATCCCAGATCTTGGAATGCTTCAACCACCATAATCACATTGGTCTCTCCCAGAGTTTGATTGTTTTAGCTTCTTTATATTTATCAGAGGCTCAAATGCCTGATAATGTTTCACTGTTTGTTCATATATAAGGACAAGTCATTAGAATACTGATTAGAAGTATTCATGCATGGGTGGCTTAAACAACTGGTAAATTTAATATAAAGCAATGTGAGTATCCCTAGGTGTTTTTCTTGGACTTCTCAGTTTTCCCTTGCTTTTCTCAGGAGATGAGGCTTACTGCCAGTCTTTAGAAAGCCAAGTTATGAAAGAAGTTAAAAGGAATTGTGGTCTAAATTTCTATATCCCTCCTAAATTCATATGTTAAAGTACTAATCTCTATATGACTTTATTTGGAAATAAGGCCTTTGTGGACATAATCAAGGTTAAATGAAGTCTTAAGTGTGGGTCTCTTTCTCTCTCTCTCTCTTTCTCTCTCTCTCTCTCTCCTATGTGAGGATGTAAAAAGATGACTGTCTGCAAGCTAGGAAGAGAACTCTCTCCAGGAACCAACCCTGAGAGACTTGGTCTTGGACTTCTGCCTTCCAGGACTGTGAGAAACTAAGTTTGTGTTGTGTAAGCTACCCAGTCTATAGTAATTTGTTATGACAAAGAGTCTCTCTTTGTCTTAATACCTGTATTCAATATGATACATTCATGCCTCCCATGTCACCTTCGTCCTATCTGATTCCTTTGAACTTACTGTCTTGTTTCTGAAAGACTGAACCTCAAGTTTTCAGCTGAGAAAAGGAAGGGGTATGTGCCTGTTTGTGCAGAATTTGGGGATGGACGTGGAAAATTAATGCTATATCTAAATACTCCTGTTTTCGCCCACTCTGTACCCTTCCCATCAGAGTAGCAATACCAGTTTCTGCTTGTCTTGTTTTATTGCAGCTTGAATTATCTTATTTCTAGAAATTTTGTTGCAATCTTTTTCTACCATTGTTTCTTGTCCAGCTTTTTTTTTTTTTTAGTGTGGGGGTATATATGACTTTTAAAATTTTCTGATTGTTTCTTAACTATCATTTTTCTAATAGTCATCGTAATGGGATCCATTGTAGGGACTGAATCCCACACCCTTATGGACTTGGTCAATACTATCAGTTTAATACCCTAGAAAGCCATTTATGAGACCCCAGCAGCAAGAGGTTGCAGGATGAACAGATTGCAAGGACCAACAAAGAGATCAAACCCTGATCAGAACTCCTAGGCCAAGGAAAGGTAAGAGGAAACCTGCACCATATGGTAAAGCCAATATTTAGACAATATTTAGTCTATCACATAATCTCACTCATTTGTGTAATATAATGAACAACATAAACTGATGAACAAAAAACAGATCCAGAGACAAAGACAGAAAAGCATCTATTAGAATGTCAAACCTCAGAGGAAAGGTAGAGGAGTGTGGGGGTAAAGAGAACAGATTAACCAAAGGACTTGTATGCATGACTAATGGACAAAGACACCACGGGGGGTGAAGGCATAAGTAAGAGGGGTGGGGTGCAATGAGGGGGATAAGGACACATATGTAATATTTTAATCAATAAAGAAAAATATATATAAAAATTTAATTTAAAAAATCTATTCTCACCTGGCCAGTGTGGCACAATGGTTGCACATCAACCTATGAACCAGGAAGTCACAGTTCGATTCTCAGTCTGTTACATGCCTAGGTTTCAGTCTCGATCACCAGTCAGGAGCATGCAGGAAGCAGCTGACTAATGACTCTCTCATCACTGGTGTTTCTATCTCTCTCTCTCTCTCTCTTCTTCTCAGAAATCAATATATATGTGTGTGTGTGTGTGTGTGTGTGTGTGTGTGTTTGTGTGTGTGTGCGTGTTTGAGTGTGTGTGTGTGTATTTAAATCTATTCTCTTTTCTTGATCTGAATGCATGTAAACTTCAGAGAAGCTATATTTCACCATGCCACTTGTTTTTAGTCTTTACTGATTTGTGTTAACAGAATTTCCTCCAATGGCATCACATAGCACATCCCTACCCTTTTGGGTAAATAGTGATTCTCTTGTCCAGAGTCCATAATCTTTTAGTCCCTTTTTATTATTTAAGTAGTCTTGTTTGGGCATTTAAAGAGGGAGTATCAATTATTCTTAAAGTTCTGCCTCGTTATCTAATTTAACACTCTTTTCCTCTTCCCCTTTCCTGTGGCTTAGAAAAGAGGTATAATCTGCTCTACTCACATTTCTCCCTTTACCTTCTCTAAGGTTTTTCTCTGGTGTTGGGGAGGAGGGGAGCTAGGCAAGGGCACCTATGATGGCTCAGATTCAAATGGCAGATATCTTTTTTTTTTAAATCACTGTTTCTGGTCAACTGATTCTCATAAGAGACTAAATTCCAGTCTCAAATATGTGGGGCAAAATAATTGGGCCAGGAGTAGGCTGGCTGAATCCAGGTGCCTACCCATAATCCAATTATATGGATTGGGAGGATGAGGTGGGAGAGCATGGGCAGGGAGACAGTATAAATATTACTCTGGGACAATTCTTATACATGATTCTCAGAATAGGTGGAACATAGGCTGAAAAAATATTCTCCAAAGTAGTGGTACAACTAAGGGACCATTAGCTTGCTGATAATGATGACATCAGAGATAAAGGATCAAGTTCACCGGAATCCAATATACTTTTTTCTCCTGTGCAAAGTATTTGTATGATTAAGCAAAAATAAGTTAGCCATTTGCTCTAGGAAAAACTGCTACTTCCAACTAAGATGGTGAAGCAGCTAAAATAACTTATTTAGCAAGCATAATAGTTTATTCATCAATACTTTAATTCCCCACCTCTCCCTGTCCTCTAAACCAAAGTTACCATGTCATAAACTTTGTCCAATACCAATCAGTTATCCTCCTTGCAAGATTTACCCAAAATCTCCCAACTTAAGTCATAAAACCCTTCAAATACTTCCCACTGGCTTTCCTCCTCTACAGTCACTACCATGTTTCTGTCAAGGTGGTATTCACTCTCCTTGAAATAAATCTGATCATCGAAGCTTTGCTGGAGCAATAGGTTCATCTGGGGTCTTATTGCATGTTGACAGTTGATATGGAGAGTTATAATTCCTGCTATATCTCCTCTTTCAAATTAATTTTCACATTTTATTACCATTTGCTTCCCAGAAGAGCTATATGTAGTCAACATTTGCAAAGCAAACAATATACTTTTTGCAGAAAAACTTATTGCAAAATCTCAATGATGACAAATTGTATCCTGAAGAGGGTTATGACACTCTGAAATAAGTTTGAAACTAAACATTAGACAATAATCAAAATGTACTCAAAATATTAGTCATCCTTTTAGTTGAAATGTAAGCTGAATATTCAGAAAAATAACAAGTAGACAGAAGTGGTGATTAAAGAACAACCTGACCCGTAAGAAATTCTATAGCATTAATATCAATAAAGAGTTGTAGTAATCAAAAGCATTGCATTTTAAAGTCTAATTTCTCATTTAAAAAACTTTTTGAATACATTTCCCCTGGTATATATTTTTTTTAGTTCTCCTAATCGTGGACTCGCCATCTGGTAAACAGCAATAAAAGGTTAGACTGTCTGAAACATAAAAATTTGAAACACAGCACTTTTCCTTTTTTTGCATATTCCAATACTCCTACAGCAATACTATATACAAAGTTAGGTGTTGTGACTCTGCCTTCACTGCAATATAATCTTTATTTTTACTAAAATATAGTTCATGATCATATTTAAAATCTGATGCCATATAGTAAGAACACATCGGGTTGGCTTCAATTAGAATAAGTATGAGGCAAAATTGCATATGAAAGTTGTCCTGTGCATATCCAAGGACAAAAGTGAATAGTACTGCTTCCTGTTCAGGTAGGTCATTATCAGCAAGAAAAACCTAGGAAATTGTACAGGTCTGTTCTCATGTCTGTCCAAAGCATTCACTGAACCACAGCATTTCAGTCTTTCTAACTATAGCTGTGATGTAACCACATCATACTCATTATTACATTAAGTATTACTGACACACAGGGTTCATAAAAAAATTGAGCAGAACCTCTTTTAAAATTCAATTTACATTCTCTGGTTGCATGACCTTGAACAAGTGAGTAAAATTATTTTGTAGCCACAGTTACTTCAATTGCTGTATGTCAAGAATAATATTTGCCTTTCAGGTTATCATGAAGATTAGAGAAAATGTCTTATGACCATGATCTCCTCTCAATAAATGTTAGTTTTTGATAACCTATGCAATGAAAAAAAAAATGAAGTAAAAAAAAAAGAATTCATTATACAGGCATTCAAAAACTAGTAGCGGTAAATTCATTTGCCAATGAAAAGTTTGAGAAATGTGTCCTAAGCCTGGAAGAAGTGAGTTAACTTACCACAAAGGGAGCATCTATAACAGAAAGGCAAAGGTGATGATTTCAGCAGCTTTCTCAAACCAGAGAGGAGGCTGGCATGGCATACCTCATTCTACGCCATTATTCATCAGGATATTCTGTGCTGGATACTTGGCAAGTCAGATTTTGTATAGTGTGCAGAAAAGGGGATATGGAGTTTGAAACTTTCCTTTTTGTTTTTGACATCAAGTATCAGAGACCATTAGTATTACCATACAAATATTTAGATAGCTCATTGGGGAAAAAAAAAAGTAAGCCATGACTGGTTTAGCTCAGTGGACAGAGCATAGGCCTGCGGACTGAAGGGTCCCAGGTTTGATTCCAGTCAAGGGTCAAGGGCATGTATCTTGGTTGTGGGCACATCTCCCAGGAGCGGGTGTGCAGGAGGCAGCTGATGGATGTTTCTCTCTCATCGATGTTTCTAATTCTCTATCCCTCTCTCTTCCTCTTTGTAAAAAATCAATAAAATATATTTTTAAAAAGAAAAAAAAAATTCTAGACATATAATCTTTAAATTTAAGTCACATAGGACAGATAGGAGAAACTTTTTGCAGAGAAACTTTTTCAAATCAGAAGAATTTTGGGAACTAAAGGCCTCCATGGAACTAACTTGTCAGATTTTTCATGACTCACAAGATTAAATTTTCTACTGAGATGCAACACAGGGACCATACTTGTCTTAAACACTCAGGGAGGACAAACAAGTCTGTTATTGATTTGTTCAAGGACATGGTAGTTCAGATTCAAACTGATTATGTGGATAGTTGGGGTGCCAGACTGATCTGTAGCTGTGTGCACTGCTGGAGCTCAAACATGACTGGGCATGTCTTGAGGACATGCACCGTTTCCCCAGAAATCTATTTATATTAGGAATGAAGCGCATCTTTGGAGATAAGTCATCCAAAGGCGAAGAGCAGTCAGATGCATGGAGCTGGTCCAGCAGCAAAGACTCAAGCACTGCACAGGCAACTTTGGGAACAGCATGGTTTATGTTACTCAGGCCCTCCCAAACTTTCTCCAATTTCCTGGAATTCATATAGGTTCGTATGAGTTTATCACAGCAAACTGTTAGGAGTTATGTCTTGGGGAGTCAAAAGTTATCCATGGATTTTTGACCGCCTGTGGTATCAGTGCTCTTAGCCCCGGCATTGTTCAAGGGTCAGCTGTTGAATTCTGTGGAATGGGACAACTTTGCAAGAGCCTGGAGATCCTGCAATAAAGAGTGGGAAGCCAGTGCCTGTGAAATATGGAATATACTTTTTAATGTCAACTCCATGAGGGTGGGAGTGTTGTCCTTTTGAATTACTATTGTTTCCTCAGATCCTACACTGGAAACAGATATATAATAGAAGCTAATAACTATTTGTTGAATCTGTTGAAGGACTATGATCTCATTTGCCATCTTGGGCAGGTTGTCTAATAAGACATGGTTAGTTTTATGTGTCAACTTGACTGAACCACAGGGTGCCCAGCCATTTGAACCAACATTTTTTTTTCTGGGAGTTGTTATAATGTTATGGTCATAAGGAAACCCCTCTAATGTGTGAAATGATTACTGTGTGAAATGTTTGCTGTGTGGAGACCCCAATGTGGGAACCTTTTTCACGTCCCATGTGGTTCAGGTTTCCCGTTCAAGGTTCGGGTTCTGGAGGAGGCTGCACGCAAATGAAAAGAGAGACTAGAAAAGTATTAATTTGGTGATATTGGGGGTCAGGTAGGATTCTTCCTCTAGTGGAAAGATTACTTTTTGCTCTGGCCTTTTCCTCCCTTTTATTGAGACTTTGGGACACACCCATAGCCTTTAGGCAGGAAATTTCAATAACAGAAATTTACATAAGACAAACAGGTAGAGGCTGCTTCAGCTAACAATGTTTCAACTAAACAGTGAGTGATTAGTTCTGACCTTTCAGAGCAATGAAGGTAGACCAGCCTTCTGGTTTCCTGTCTACATCTTTCTATTAGTGAGACAATGTTTGGTTTCCGGTACCCCAATACTCTGTAACTTCCAAAATGTTATAAACATGGTGAATGCCCCACTATCTTGATGTAAACGCTCTAAGCCCTTAGACCATAAACGCCCTGCTCCTAGCATAAGGCACACCGTCTGGCACACACTGATAAGACTCAAGTTGTTTACTACCGGCTATATAAGCACTAGACCTTCTCCAGTCAATGTCTCCTGCCTGATAGAGGAGGACTCCACGTCGCTCCGTGAGATGAGCTCCTGACTCACTGCTCTGCTGTACCAGCCTGAACTGTGTCTATCTGCATCATCCATCTTTGGGTGTGCATCGCCAGGTGGCCTTTGCCGGAGCCTAGAACGCACTAGGAATAGGTAAATAAACCTTATGTGATTGCAGACTAATTCTGTCTCCTGTGTTCATGTGTTCTCCTTTGGCTCAACTGTCTAGACATGGAAGTACCAGGGGCTAGGCCATTATTGCTGACCCCTGGGCACCTGCATATGTCCCACTAAATCCAGGCAGATAATGAGTTAATCAGGGCATAACTGGGGCAGGAGTGTTTGTGCTTCTGAGTTTTGACACTCGATTCAGTAGACAGAGTAAAATAGATCTCCCTGCTGGGTGTGGTTGGGTCTCATCTAATTGGCTGGGGCCTGAATAGAACAGGAGCAACAAAAAAAAAAAAACAGAGCAGATGCGAATTTACTCTCTTTGCCTCATTAATATTATCTTTAGGCCGTGACACTGCTTTTCTTTTGCCTTTGGATTCAGGTTTGAACTGGCACTATCCCATTAGCTCTGCTGGGACTCCAGCTTGACAATTGCAGATTGTGGGATTCTCAGATTCCATAATCACACGAGTCAATTCCTTATAACAAATCTCTTTATAAATAAAGAGATTGGTTTTGTTTCTCTGGAGAAACCAGACTGATATGAACATTATGCAAATGGGCATTTTAAAGGAACCTCATTTCCTCTTGCAGATTTTCTAAAGTCACAGGAAACAGAATCTGAAAATTAGAGAGCAATTTTATGGAAAACGATTTTAGAAAGATTCGCAGATTTTGATGACTCTGAGCTGTGCTTTGACTTATGGTGGCTGCATTAGTCAAGTACAAGCTTCAAACTATATTAATGTCACCCAGATGATACGTTAGTATCTCCGAAACTTGGGAGCCATTTTTTTCTATGGGAACCTGCATTTTCTTTCATGATACTGGTGAGATCAAGAGAAAGAGGCATTTATGGCTTAAATAGTTAGGTAGTCCCTGGGTCAAAATTGAGATGCATCCTGACCAAGTCATTCCCACATGTTATAGAGTGCTTTCTCCTCTTCTATTTTCTGAAAACGTTTGTGAGTGATTGGCATTATTTCTTCTCTAAATACTTGATAAAATTCACTGGTAAAGCCATCTGGGGCTGATATTTTCTTTGTGAGAAAAATTTTAAATTATTACTTCAATTTCTTACTTGTTAACGAGGTATCCTGATTTCTTCTTGCATATGTTTTGTTATGTTGTGTGTTTTTTAATGAATTTACTTATTTCATTTAATTGTCTATTTCAGTGCATAAAGTAGTTTATAATCTATCTATATAAAAGCCTAAGTGATCGTCCTAACAGGCTGTGTGGGGCAACCAAGCTGTCAGGGGGGTTAGTGAGTGAAGACCAAATGACTGTGTAGTAGGCTACCTTGGGCGACCAGCCCAACAAGGGTGGCATTTGGGGGCAACTAGGCTAGCAGGTGGGGGGTAGTTGGGGGTGATCAGGCCAGAAGGGGATAGTTAGGGGTGACCAGTCTGGCAGGTGGAGCAGTGAGGTGCAATTATTCAGGCAGGCAGATGAGTGGTTAGAAGCCAGTGGTCTAGGATTGCAAGAGGGATGTCTGACTGCCAGTTTAGGCCCTATCCCTGAGGGGTCCCAGATTGGAGAAGGTGGAGGCTGGGCTGAGGGAACCCTCCCCCCATCTCGTGCACAGATTTCACGCACCAGGCCTCTAATATTTCTTAAAAATATTTTTTTATTTTTATAGGTTGGCAGTATTGTTTTTTTCTTTCATTACTGATTTGGTCATTTATGTTTTCTCTGTTTTATTCTTGTTAATTTTAACAAAAGGTTTATCAAATTTTATTGACCATTTCAAAGAACCAACTTTTTAGTTCCTGTGACTTTTTTGGTTATTTTTCTGGTTTCTCTTTATAGATTTCTGCTGTGATCTTTATTATTTTTTGCTATATCTTCCTTATTAATTTTTTTCCTAGCTTCTGGAGAAAATTAGGTTATTGATTTTAGGTCTTTCTTCCTTTTTAATATAAACATTAGAGCAACAAATTTCCCTCTAGGATTGCTTTAGCTGCCTCCCATATACAATTGAGGCATTTTATTGAGAAATAGCATTATTGAAATTAAATGGCTGCATTTGTAACTCTAGTTATAAAAAGAGAGCAAAGATGGGAAGAAAAATACCATAATTATTTGAATAATTTTGGGTTAATAACATACTGTTTAAATAAAGGAAAGAAATAAGTGAGCAGTATTTCTCATACAGCATTTGGTACTAATAGTACTGCAGCCTAAAGCACATATATTCTTCCAGGGCATTGCTGGAATTATCATTATCCCATGCAGCAGTTCCTTCAGAGCCAAGTTACTAAAAAAACAAACAAAACAAAAAAACCCAAACAATTAAAGGGTATAGATATAGTTGCTTTTGAGGAAGCTTTCCATTGTTCAATCCTGTCAAACTATTCAGATTATAGCATTTGTATCTGGTAATAATGGCAGTATCGGTGGACCAGATAGGAAGAAGAATTTAGTGCGTAAAATACAAAGGAAGAATAAGAATTACACAGTAAAACTTCCTTTTATTCTGTGACTTCTTCACCTCATGTACTAATCTGACCTTGCTGGAGAAAAAATGCTTTTTAAAAAATATATTTGTATTGATTTCAGAGAGGAAGGGAGAGGGAGAGAAAGAAACATCAATGATGAGAAAGAATCATGGATCAGCTGTCTCCTATATGTCTCCTGCTGGGGATTGAGCCTGCAACCTTGGCATGTGTCATGATTGGCCTGGATGGGAATTGAACTGTGACCTGATTCACAGGTTGATGTTCAACCAGTGAGCCACACCACCTGGGCAAGAAAAACATATATATTTTTTTGCAGTCACCAGAATGACCTTCAGAAACATAGGTCAAATCACGTGATTTTGTCATGCTAATCCCTTTCACCGCTCCCTCCTCCCTCAGAGAGAGAGCCAGAATCTTCACCCTGGCTTCTCGGGCCCTGCATGACCTGGCCTTCCATGGCTTCTTGGATTTCCTCTTTGGTTCCCCTTGCCTTACTCATCCTCTGCTCTGGTCACAGTGGTGCCTTTGCATTTCCTGCAACATGGTGAGTGTCCACCAAATACAGGCTTTCCTATGTGCTAAATGACATTTCCTCCACAGATCCATACTGTTTGCTTTCTTACCTCCTTCCAGGCTTTGTTCCAAGTTCTCCTTCTAAGATATTTCCTCCATGATTACCCCATTTAAAACTGAGACTAGATTCCATCATCCAGGCTTCCCTTTAGTCCTTCATTTTTCTTCTTAGGAGTTATCACTCTCCGGTGTACTATAGGTTATGCTTCCTTAGTTTATTGTGCAAATGGCTTAAACAGAAGTTCCATGAGGTGCAGCAGCTGTTGACACTTTTGCTTCCATGCTCACACGCTCCCTTGGAGGGAATCTGCTTCATTGCATCTCCACCAAGGTTTGTATCAGAGATTTGCTTTGAGTTTTTAGAATTTTTGCTTCGGACCTTGATTCCTTGGGTTCACCATGGCATCATGACTTCTATGGTTTTGCCACCTTCCATGGTTGCTGCAAGGGAGTGAGGCTCCTAATTCTCATGAAATTAAATACCTTCCCCTTCAAAATACAGGGGACTCATTGCTCTCAAGGGCTCCTACTACCTGTTCCTCTTCCCTCTGGAAGAGTTTGATTAAAAGCCTTAGAAAGGTAATGTTAGTCTCTCTCATGCATGGTGGGAAAAGGAGCTGTTGAAACAATAGATTTTCTATCAAGAGAAAACATTTAGTAATAAGTAATTTTCTTATTTTTATTAAAGGAAAGTTCTGAGGTGAGGTGAGCAGTTTGCTAAGGGATAACTGAAACTATACCAGGACACATTTTCAGAAAAAGAATAATAGGATTTGAGTAATGACAATGGCTGAATAAATCGGATTCATTCAAAGTTTCTTGAGAAAACATAAGGGAATAATACAGATTATATACAGAATGGCTAGACTATTATGATATTTGAATGCATAATAATCTAGCTACTCAGTGTATATATAAATATCCTATTTAATAAAAGAGTAATATGCAGATTGACTATCACTCCAACACACAAGATGGCTACCGCCATGTGGACACAAGATGGCCACCACAAGATGGCCAGCAGGGAAGGGCAGTTGGGAGGGACCAGGCCTGCAAGGGAGGGCAGTTAGTGACTAGGCTGGCAGAAGAGGGAAGTTGGTGGTGACTGGGCCTATATGGAAGGGCAGTTGGGAGGAATCAGGCCTGCAGGAAAGAGCAGTTGGGGGGTACCAGGCCTGCAGGGGAGGGCAGTTAAGGGTGACCAGACCTGAAGGAGAGGGCTGTTAGGGACAAACAGACTGGCAGGGGAGCAGATAGGCATCAATTAGGCTGGCAGGGGAGTGGTTAGGTGGTGATCAGCTGGCAGGCAGAGGTGGTTAAAACAATCAGGAAGGCAGGCAGGCAAGCAGTTGGGATCCAGCAGTCATAGATTGTGAGAGGGATGTCCGACTGCCTGTTTAAGTCAGATTCTACCTGGAATCCCACTCATGCACGAATTCCATGCACCGGACCTCTAGTGTGTATATATATACTAGAGGTCCGATGCACGGAATTCGTGCATGAGTGGGGTTTGGCCAGCCTGGTCAGGGGGCGGGGATATGGGTGGTTGGCCAGCATGTATTTATAAATGACAAATATTGTATAAAAACATAATAAAAGAGAATGTAAAGGAATAAACTGGTTTTATAAAGTGTATTTACCTACTCGTTACACTCTTAATGCTACACTTTATCCCTAAACTGAATGTAACTTAACTAATCTTCACTGAACTTAATTGCTACTGGTCTTTGCATTTTTGGCCAATTTAAAAAAAAAACGTGTCCAACAAGGTTTGCCTCTTCCTCCCTTTCAGAATGTTTCTGAAATGGGTGAGGCCAGTTTCATTGAACAGCTCCGTTGCACGACCAGTAGCAACTTTTTCGGGGTACTTCTTTTCCACAAAGTATGACACCCTCTCCCACATTCTTAAGATCTCCTTTATCTCACTTGTAGATCTCCTCCACCTCTGACTCCTCCTCGAAACCAATTTCTTGGAGAACCTCCGCATGTTGCTGAGACTGCAACTCTTGTAACTCCTCCGTGGTGAGTTCCAGAGAGTGCTCCTCGACGAGCTCATTCACGTCTCTCTCATCCACCTCCAGGCCCATGGATTTTCCCAGAGACACTATCTCCTCCTCCACTGGCACCTTGGGTTCGAATCCTTCGAAGGTCCTTTTGACTACAGCCTCAGGCCACAGCTTCTTCCATGCAGAGGTCAAAATTCTCCTTGTAACACCCAACCAGGCCTGATCAATAATTCTGAGGCATATCACGATGTTAAAATGGTTCTTCCAGAACTCTCGAAGGGTGACGTTTGTGTTCTCCATCACCTCAAAGCAGTGCCGGAACAGGTGCTTGATGTACAACTTTTGAAAATTAGAAATCACCTCCTGATCCATGGGCTGCAGGATAGGAGTGTTGTTGGGAGGTAGGTAGACAACCTTTATAAACTTGAACTCTTGGAGGAGTTCATCTTCGAGGTTCGGTGAGTGAGCAGGAGCATTGTCGAGGATGAGGAAGGCTTGCATGGTTAGGTTGTTTTCCTGTAGATATTTCTTAACAGAAGGGCTGAAAACCAGGTTTACCCACTCCACAAAGAACTGCCTGGTGCCCCATGCCTTCGGGTTTGCCCTCCACATAACTTGCAGTTTATCTTTTAAAATCTTATGTGACTTAAAGACTCTGGGGTTTTCCGAATGGTATACGAGCAGAGGCTTGATCTTGCAGTCGCCACTCGCATTGGTGCACAGTGGGAGAGTTAGCCTATCCTTCATGGATTTGTGGCCTGGCATCGCCTTCTCCTCTGCCATTATAGAAGTCCTATTCAGCATCTTCTTCCAGAAAAGCCCTGTCTCGTCACAGTTGAAGACTTGCTGGGGGATATATTCTTTGGCTTCTATCAGTTCGGAAAAAGTTTTGAGGTAATCCTCAGCTGCCTTCACATCCGAACTTGCTGCCTCACCATGCCTGACGATGGAGTGAATGCTGGACCTTTTCCTGAAGTTAACCAGCCTCTACTGCCTTTAAATGTGTCTTTCGATGCTTTGTCCGTGGAAGTGCGTGGGGTCTGCTCCAGCAAATCACCGTAAATTGCTCGCACCTTCTCGCATATGATGCCCTGTGTTAATGTATCTCTTTTAAGCTGCTTCTCCGTCACCCACACCATCAGTAGATTCTCCATGTTTTCATGGAGAGAGCTATGGAGCTTAGAAATTATTGTAACGCCCTGAGCTGGCGTTATACCCTTTATCGACTCCTTCTGTTTAAGCTCAGTGCATATTGTTGAAGTACTACGCCCATATTACCTCGCCAAGTCAGCCACTCGCACACCTTGCTCATATTTTTCTATGATTTCACGCTTTATTTCAATAGACATCATCCTCTTCTGAGCACTGACCTTTCCACTCGCTTTCTTCGGACCCATGGTTATAAAAAGAAATGTGATAAAGTATGTAAATGCACAAAAGATGCTTCGACAACAAGGTAAACAAGCACACTGACTGAGGCGTGGGAAACTATGAGATGCTGGAGTCACGGTAAACTGGTGGGTCGTGTGCAGCCGGCCGATCTGCGCAATTACTCGTATCTCAAATGTTGCTCGTATTTCAAAGCAAAAAATCGCTCAGTCGACGGCTTGTATCTCAAAAATCTTGTATGTTAGGGCGCTCATATCTCGAGGTACCACTGTATAGGATATACATAGAGTGGTCAGGTTATTATGCGTTCAGAGATCATAATAATCTGGCCACTCAGTGTATATTTAAAAATCAATCTTCTTCTGTAATATTGATGAATATATATATATATATATATATATATATATATATATATATATAATGTTAAGTGTCAAAATGTGTTCCATACATGGTCCAAACTGTTGGTTACTGGTTTGCAATATAATACAAAGAAACTATAGAAAATGAGAGTTTTTAGAAACCATTATAGCAATTGGCATAACATGGTATCCAAGTTCATGTTTAGAGAACTCATCTAGTTTAATAGCATATAGATAAGTACACATGCTGTTGAACTTGGTGATGATTTGTGGTTCAGCTGCATATTAGTCATATGAGATATTTTAAAGTTAGTCATCTATCATCTGAAAGTATATAAAAATCTGAGAACAAATAAACACTAAATTATAATTTATTATATTAGATATTTTACTTACTAGGTCAGAATTTTAAGTTTACAGTTTAACATTCTTTGCTATTTTTCATAAGTAAAATTTATATTTAACCCTAATTTAAAAATGGCCTTTTTCTAAGCCTCGTTTCCTAGAGTCTTTTGGTCATGAGAGAAAAAAAAAACACATCTTTTTTTCCCTAAATGTGTCAACAGAACACAAGTGATTATAAGAAGGGAAGAGCAAAATAATCCATACAAGTGTCAATGGGAAAAAATGGCACCTCGTGCATGGAGTTTAGTTTTGTGGCCACTGTTGGAGAAATGCTAAAACCTCACTGTGTTACTTGTGGAAAAAATACAGGCCAACAAAGTAACAGAAATAATAACAATTTAAGCAGGTCTTTCATTCACTGCATAAAGAAATATGTTTAAATCTAAAAGAATTCTTTAAAGAAAAATGATTAAAATAAAAAGCTGATAGAAGTACATGTGGACTAGTTTAAACATAAGCAATGCCTTTCACACAAACATGAGTGCTTTATGGGTTACCTAAAATGTAGCAATACACACTATTACTGAGGCTTATGCAAAAGATGATATGGAAGATTTCTGCTTGGAAATCTTGGCTGATGCTGCCGTAAAGAAGAGCGATAAAGTACTTCCCAGTGACACCCTCATCTCCTGACATATCCAGGAATGGGTGAATGCTATGGAAAACCAAGTTAAAGCAAACAAAGCTAACAAAATACTTTTCCACTACACTTTGACAATTTACCACAGTTATTTCATGTGCGTGTGATTTGAACATGATGGTAATTCTTCTGTCAGCAAATGTGGTTCAGAGTTTCACTTTAATTTAGGAATAAATTCTGATGACAGTGGTAACGGCAGGAAACTAATCTGGAGTAGTTGCCCGGATTAAAGAGTTTGTGCCAGAGTGTAAATCAACTTACTGCTTCCAACATTAATAAAGTCTTGCCTCGGGGAGGAAAAAACCCACAAAAGTCAGCTGAACTATACAGCAAGCTAAGTAGTAAAAAATTGCGAATTACATAAAAGAAAATATGTTAAATTCAGGATTATTCCCTTTACTATGTCATAATAAGGAAGCTGATCATAAACAACAACTATATATGCTGGCATAGATGGTTATCTAAGGGAACTGTTCTGCCGAGAATACTTGAGCTATGGAGCAAGCTCTTAATGTTTCTGCAGGGTAAGAAACCAGTTTGGTCTCAACTTTTTAAGGGACTTTAACAAGATGGCAGCCTTGTTTTCCTTGTCTGACAACTGAGATATTTTTAATGAGATTTAATTTTTCCATGCAGGGAAGGAATGTGACATTTTTTTTTCCAAAAGAAGATAAGATCAAAGGCCAAAATGGACATTAGAAGCCTGGAAGAATGGAGTTTTTTATAGATTGTTTTGACATGTCTTTTAATTGAACAGTTTTTTGTAAGGTAGGTGATAATCTTGATGAGGCACATCAGCTAAATGGAATTCCCACAGGTTATTTTAAGAGGTGGAAAATGAGGCCTGGGGCATGTTTGTTTTAGGATATGGACATACATCCATCACATAAGAAATTACTACTGTTTGAATCACCTTGGCTTTTTTGTTCTATCCTACGTGGTTCCCCTTTGCTTAATTTTTAGAAAGAGTGAAGATGGTATAAATAATTTGCCATTTAGTATTGATTTCTTTTCTTTGCTGAAGAAACACATTCTGAAAGCATTCTCATTTGCCATTCTTCTTTTTTTTTGGTAAATCTAATTTTCTTTCACTTTGCCATTGGTACCTAGATAATCTTTAATGGTGATGATGGTGATGATGATGATGATACTGCTGTAGATGACTATAATTAAAAACCTAAAATACATGCATCTTTTGTTCTCTTTCTCCTACATGCCTCTAGTCACCTTAATGTGCAATGCATCTCTCCAGATATTTTTCATTTTTACAGAATTTAAAGTCTTCTGCTTTTGGGATGATGCTCCAGTAGGGAACAGAGTCTAGCAAATTTTTACATTTAAGTGCACCCGCCATTTGACTCTGTCACTAAAAGTGACATTTACTCTTTTGAGATATCTTGGGTCAGTGGCACAAAAGCTTTTCAAATGGCATTTTGGTGGAGAAAGATAGTGTATGAAGTACTGCAGTTATGTACAAGTTATTGCCCCAAATTACTTTATTTTTCTTGTTTTCCATCCTGAGATCTGCAGTTAAAGAAAAAAAGTCTGATTCATTTATGCATTTAACACCTGATTATAATCCTTGAAGTTTTATTCTGCCAACAGATGTGTTTTTACTCTCTTGAAATAAAGAAGAAATCATCATTTTGTTCTGATGATCACTGTTCTGATGATCACTGTAGGGATATGGTGCGAGATCTTAGCTTAACGATCTATATTAGAGCAGACATACTGAGACTTAGGGATTTTTGAAGCAAATTATAGTTCTAAATTTTTGTTTAATTCTGTAGATCAGAAAATAATAAGTACTATATCTCACATTTCATCTTGAGTCAACACCACACACTTGCACCATTTTCTCCTACACACTCCTAGTCAACTTAATGTGCAATGCATCTCTCCAGATATTTTTCATTTTTACAGAATTTAAAGTCTTCTGCTATTGGGTGATGCTCCAGTAGGAATCAGGGTCTAGGCTTACCCTGTATGTGCATGAGGGAAATGGATTTTAGGTCTAGGCCCTAAGTGAAAGTAATCATGTCTTCTAGCATGTGATCTGTTTCCTACTAGGCCTGTTGTAAAGTCCAACTTTGATTGATGAAAACACACTCTCATCTGTTACAAACGAGGTTTTGACAGTTGTGAAGCCTGGAGGTGTGGTAGCAAATCTGAGCCAACAACAGCACCTAATTATTGGATAATCCCAAGTGAATCACTCTAACCCACCTGAGTATTTCTTGAACCATATAATGAAAATATCATTACCTCATAAACAAGTTATGAAGATCACATACAATTACATAAGAAAGGGTTTACATTGTATACACAAATGCATTGCCTCATAGGAATAAGCAATCCAAATTCCACTCAGGGGTTTTATTTTGAAGATTACTCTCTAGGCTGCTGCATCTATCAGTAGTTTTCAGTGGGAAAAGGCCTTTACAGAAACATTCAGAATGTTTGACCTAATATCTGGTACCATGTCTCAGTCAAGGTGCCACATAAATTTAGCCATCAGAGCCTGTATATGTCCAATTGTTTTTATACCACATCTACTTCCTTCTCTCTCTTTCCACTCTGCCCCAGTCAAAACTCAAGGGAGACCCTCACCAGTTTGGCTTAGTGGATAGAGTGCTGGCCTCAGGACCGAAGGGTTCCAGGTTTGATTCTGGTCAAAGGCATGTACTTCAGTTTCAGGGTCCTCCCTGGCCCAGGCCCTGTTCAGGGCTTGTGGAGGAGGCAACTAATCAATGTGTTTCTCTCACATCGATATTTCTCTCTGTCTTTTCCTCTCTCTTCTACTCTCTCTAAATATCAATGGAAAAATATCCTTGGGTGAGGATTAAAAAAACAATAACAAAAAAACAACACAATAACTCAAGGGAAAAGAATATCTACTCCCAAATGGAGTTGAGTGATCAAATGCAAAAAAATAAAATAAAATCCTAGAAGACAATTTTGTAGACAGGAGGGCTAGGATAAAGTTCCTCCTATCCCAAATCCTGTTTACTGCTAAATTAACATTAAAAAAAAGAATAGCAAAATTACATATGTTTTGCACAGGGTCTAAAAATGGTTGTCCAGGGTCTTGAATATTGTGGCTGCTACAGGAATGTTAGGCTACCATAGAAATATTATAAAGAATCTGATTCCTATCCAGTGACTCACCTGCTGTTACATATCTTAAATCAGAGCTAAAGCGCATTGGCTCTTTTGTGTAGATGAAAGAGCTGTGGAGAATTAAGTATGAGAGAAACAAAGGTAGGGATGTGCATAAACCTTCCCCAAAAGTTTAGAGTGTTAGAATCACGATGTTTGATAACATTCATTTGCTTCTCATAAATTTGTTTTCCCTCACCAGTGGGCCATTTTCTGTGTTTACCCATGGCAATTTACTGAGAGAAAAAAGACACAAAGCTTTTTAAAAATGTGTTTTGGACAGATAATGATTTTAAAAGCAGAGAAAATATATCTAGTCGTTGAACAGGTGTGTACTTGCAAAAGGGAAATAAATGAGCCTTTTAAAGCACAATTTTTCATCAAAATGAGTTTTACTTCTAAAAAATGATGGCAATATACCTGTGGATGCTTAATATATATTCATTTGAAAGGCATCCTAGATCTTTTACCTAGTGATCAATTGCTTTGTCTTTATTTTTATTTTAGAAAGCTAAAGAGAGAGGAGGTCATAATTCTTCTGAGTAATACAGACCAATATTTAACTACTTGCTTGAATTTCACAGCTCTGGGTGAGAATAAATATACATTTATATTAGTTCCTTATTTGATTCTTAATTTGCACAACAAAGGTTTGCTGTGTTAACTTTCTGCATTATGCATAGGAAATATATTTTACAAGACTCTTACCATATTGGCAATAGATTTCGAGATCTGCTCTCAGGAAGGTACAGGAGGGAAAAGAAACCCAAGACTAACATCCATCCTCATAGAGAAGTTCATTTGGTTTCCACAAAATATATGTACAGTTGAGGCCTATAGATTGAATAAAGATATTGTCTTATTTATAGTCAAATTTAATTTAATGTTTAGGATGAAATCTATTGTAGGGAGCAGCTAAAGGGTTAAGTCTCAGACTGACCTGTTGGCAAAGCCACAGAGGGCACAGCCCTCTTAGCATAATTAAGCTTAACCCTATGATGCTCCCTAGATCCTTCCTGGGTAGCTAATGGCTGTGGGGGATGCAACAAGTGCTGCTAAAACAAGTGAAACTCACAAGAACATTATAACTATGGTGACCACTACCTTGTTTAACTCTGGCTATAAAATAAAGGCCCAGCTTGCCATCTGGATCTTTCTCTGTGGCCTTAGCCAGGCACAGGAGGTCCACCTAGATCCATCATATTCTTTTTGTCTATCTTTTCTACATCCTTGGGCGCCCTTCCTCAGGCTTTCCAAATCCTTGTTTTAGCTGGCCCGGCACATTCTATCAGCATAATTTTTTTTTTTTTATGAATGCAAGCATATACTCTATTGAGAGTAATGTGAGATTAGCATACTATGAAAACAGTATTTTGACCATAGCATTCAGGAATACCAGAATTCTTCCCTAGAAAAATACCACCCACAATTTTCTGGAAGGAGGTAAATGAAAAGAACAATGATTAGTTAAACAAAGAATATTTTTTACAAACTGGGTCTCTGACCCAAAGCTATTTATTCTAATGAATTGTGTGGGGATTTGTCCCAACCCTCAGGTTAAGTCAACGAGTACCCTAGAGGGAGAGTGGGGATGAAAGGGACAAGAGACACAAGGAATGGAGACAAGACAAAGTTCTGATCAAGTCTTGTTTATTCAGGAGGAGTTCGGGTAGTTATAGGGAGAAGGCAGAATGAGGAAGTTCAGAGAATGAGGAAGTTCCAGAGGCTAAGCAACCAAATCAAAGCGAAAATTCCTAGCCCTTAAGGTGAAACATCTGGCTTATGGGAAAGAGATAGGGTTTGGGGTAATAGAAATCTAGCCTGAGGTTAGTGCTAATGTGGCTGGAGCTTACTATGAAATGGCTGTCAAGCACAACAAGTTTCCCACAGGACTTTAGTGGAGTTTATCCATAAGGTTGATATACTAGTGGGTGCCATCCTGCTGAGCCCAGAATTGACATTTAGAAGTGACAAAAAGCTACACCTCCCAGCTGAGGGAAACATGAAGATAAGCAAGTAGAAAAGAACTTTGGTGCATTTTCCAAGTACTGAGTGGTCTTAGACCTTCTGACAGGCTTACCTCTAGGACCAGGGCACAGGGGAAAGGGAGGGAGTGGGGCAATGTGTGTGTGTGTGTTTGTGTGTGTGTGTGTGTGAGGAGGAGGAGGAAGAGGAAAAGGAGGAGGAGGAGGAGGAGGAGGAGGAGAAGAAGAAGAAGGAGGAGAGAGGGGAGAATGGAGGGGAGGGAAGAAAAAAGATAGGAAATGAAAAGAAGGGAGGAGAAGAGGAGAAAAAGCTCTGTCCTTACTATTTTACAAATGTGGAAGGAAGAGAATTAGGAAAATAAAAATTAAAGCCTGCTTGAATGCTCCACCTATAGAAAACTCAGAGGAGGAGTCTGTTAGCCAGGTTCGAATAGTCAGTCCTGTCTCCTTGGATCAAGGGAGGAACTGAGGAAGAACTGCTGGTCTGAGATCTGCTTTGAGGAAGGGACGGGAGGGAAAAGAAACCCAAGACTAACATCCATCCTCATAGAGACGTTTATTTGGTTTCCACAAAATATGTTTTTGCCCTATAACACTATTTCTTTAGATTCATAATATATAATTTTTAAAATATTTTCCTCAGCACTAGATATCTAACCTCAAGGAGGATGTACTCAAATTTTACTCATTCACTCAACACTCAAGGGGAATGACATTTAGATTTTGAGATGTATAAAGAGGAAATAATTTGAATCCTGCCCTTGAAGGAAATTGTATTTTATACATTGTCCAAAAGTACCGAGAATATGAACTATGAAGTGAAAACTATCTTAAAATATGTCTTGCTCAGGAACACTGAGAGTTTGGAGAAACTAAAACGAAATTAGCAACAGTAGCTTTCACTGTGATTGTTATAAAGTAGTATATAAAGTTTTAGAGTGCCCTTTTAGAAATTTCAAACAGAGCTCATAGAATACTTTCTGAAGAGAAAAAAAAGCAAATAAGCAAATATGCACCTGCATGATTCAAATATTATACATCTGCTCCAAAGCTCTAAAACTAATTAGAAATTTTGTTTCATGACTGCAATTAGCCTTTAAAAAGATGGGCATCCATTAACACAATTTGGTAGTATAATGACAAGCAATTAGTTATAATTGTTCTATTCTGGAAAGAAATAATAATTGGAACTAGATGACTTGTACAGGGATTGAAAAATAGGCTTGCTAACTTAATTCAAAAAAACTCATCTTAGGAATCTTCCTCTTTGGATATATATAGAACTTGAAAATAAAATTCTTTTCTGCTTTACTTATTTCTAGTTAACTTTTATCTACTCTCCCTCTATCTCTTCCTACTTTAACCACTTACATTCCTACTGTAATATAAGAGAAAAATATCAGGATACTTTCAAGAACCTAGAAGCTGAGAAAAAGTCCCTAGAAGACGGAATTAATTATACTTGAAACATTTGAGCAATTAGTTGGAAGTCACAAGAGGCAGATATTAGTTCAATATAAAGCAGAACTTCTTAGAAATTAGGATGAATCAAAAATAATTTTTTTCAAATGTTTATAATTCCTCAGTTTGTTCCAATGTAAACTGTAAAATCCTTTATTGGATGTTGTAAAGTTGATATGAGCAAATCCACTGGGGGCTTTTAAAGAGTTGAACTAGTTGATATGTAAGTTTTTTTTTTTTAATGCATTGAATGAGCTTCTCTCACTGAAATTATTTTCTAACAAAGAAGTTATTTGCATTGTGTCCTCTGTCAGAAAGTTATAGTATTTACGCAATTTAATCCCTGCCACCACTCTGAATTGAGCCATTTTGATCATCATGAAGCTGCATACATGTGTAATTCCGAGGAAAAATGAAACTGAGCCACATAATTAAATGTGAGATTCCAGGTGGCACTGGGACATTTCTTTTATGACACTATCCCCAGTTTATTGCAGAAGAACTGCATATTTCAGAAGGATGGATGTGCTTAGAAGTTTTAGAATGGGAGCTTAGTATGATTCAGTTGTATTAAATAGAATACAGCAAAAGTTAGCCCTTTTTAGTGCCTATGCACAAAATTCCCTACACATACAGCTCTATTGCTCACAAGAATTCTTGTTTATTTCCAAACACAGTATGTCTGCCAGTATACTAAAATACAATGTAGCTAAGGGATGCAAGGAAGTATTACACAGGTCATGTGAGCAGATTTATTTGACGTGATAGCTTACCATTACTGTATATGTCACCCCCGATGGCTACTAGAGCTACTGCCACTGCAATGATTGGAGCAATTCAATATTTGGTTTAATAGTATTCAGTTCATTGGCCTCTCTCCAATCAGTGTCTGGCTTAGGTAGGCATTACCAACTTAACGCCCTCTGGCCACACTGCCTACAGAACTGTGTCTCTTAGGATCAGAACAGCCCTCGCTGGTCTTTCTCAGTGGATAGAACATTGGCCTGTGGACTAAAGTGTCCTGGATTTGATTCCAGTCAAGGGCACATGCTTGGGTTGCGGGCTCGATTCCCAGTAGAGGGTGTGTGGGAGGCAACTAATCAATGATTCTCATCATTGAGGTTTCTTTCTCTCCCTCTCCCTTCCTCTCTGAAATTGATAAAAATACATTTAAATAAAAGAAATACTGTGATAAACATCTAGAGACCACTACTTATCATCTAGACTAGTCATATTTCCTCATAGCTACCCAAAACCTCTTACCTTCCACATATGAAACCCATGGTTTTCATTGCCAGTTAGAATTTTTTTGCCTGCTGTTAAGAGATAACTTATTTCAAACTAGCTTGAACAATAAAAAATTTGTTGGCTATCATAATGCCTCAGTTTTTCATGCCCTCATAACTGGTTTCTATTTCCAATATTGTTGCCCTAAAGTTTTTAATATACTTCACCGAAACTATTGTAATTTATTCTGGTAAATTTATTACTCAAGTTGTAATTTTCTATAATAAACATTTATTCATTTATTCAACATTTGGAGTGCCTAATGTGCTATTTTGGGGGGAAAACACATCATTGAATAGGTTAAATTGTAGTCCCTAAATTTAAGGAGCTAGACCAGTCTACAGTATAGCATCAAATGAAATTGCAGAGGTTGAGGACATAGGCCTATTCTCTCTTGCTATCCTATATAATAAAATAGTAATATGCAAATAAACCAGCACTCTGTTATACTCACAAGCCATGCCCACAAGCCAATCAGGAGTGAGTATGCAAATTAACACAAATCAAGATGGCTACAGCCATGGAGAGAGCAGGAGGGAGGCTTGGGTTTCCCCAGCGATGGAGGAAGCCAAGCTTTCCACACAACCTGGCTGGCGCAGAGCTCCACTACAGGCTACAAAGTTTCAATTGCAGAAGATAAACAAATCCCAGATACCAGAACTTCTGCTTGGGTCACCAGGGGGACATGGCTGGCCTGAAAACCACCACAGGCCCTTCTCCCAGGCCACCCCATACCCCAAGAGAACCCCCACCCTGATCTGGGACACCCTTCAGAGAAAACCAGCTGGCTCCCACCCATGTACCAGGCCTCTATCCAATCTAATAAAAGAGTAATATGCAGATTGATCATCACTCCAACACACTCCATGTGGTCAAAGATCCCACCCCCCTGTGGACACAGGGTGATCACCACAAGATGGCCAGCAGGTTAGGGCAGATTTGGGCAATCAGACCATCAGGAAAGGGCAGTTGGGAGGGACCAGGCCTGCAAGGGAGGGCAGTTGTGGGTGATCAGACCTGCAGGTGAGGGCAAACAGGCTGGCAGGGGAGTAGTTAGGCATTAATCAGGATGGCAGGGAAGTGGTTAGGGGATGATTAGGCAGGCAGGCAGATACAGTTATGGACAATCAGGAAGGCAGGCAGGTGAGCAGTTGGGAGCCAGCAGTCCTGGATTGTGAGAGGGTAGTCGGATAGCCCTTGAGGGTTTCCGGATTGGAGAGAGTTCAGTCTGGGTTGAGGGACACCCCCACCCCATGCATGAATTTCATGCACCGGGCCTCTAGTAGATATAAACACCTCAGTAGGATGAGTGTGGCTCCATTCATATTCACTGCAAAACCTAGGCTAATTGAATAGCATGGAACAGCATCTATTTAGAAATTAAGTCGATCTAGTTGTTAACCTTTCCCTACATTTTGCAAGCAATTAAATGGAATAGTGTTTTTTCTCATTAGCATATAGGGAAGGCAGGTTTAGAATCACATTATTAAATTCTTTAAACAAAAATAAGTTTTACCATTATAGTTTATTTGTTAAATATTTAATGAATATGGCCTAGGACCTTACTAAATTTCTATTATGTACAAGTTGCTAATGAAAGAAAGAACATTTAAAATGAAGATTCCAATGTATATAGTTTAAAATGACACCAGGCATTTCTGATGGTTTCCTTTTCTTTGATGAGTTCAGATAGTTAAGGCAGTACTTACAGAACAAGGGGCTTGTAGTCCTAAAGGTAGACTAGATGAGTTGCTGGTACTTGGGAGAGACCTTAGAGTCCTTATTTATGTTCAATTTTTATCCCATCATCTATAGATCTCTACTATTCAATATTTCAATATAGTATTTGATGTATATAATTTCTAAATAAAGATTAATTATATGTGTATACTCAAAATTTATTTATTGCTAGGGTACAGGATTTTTAAAAACTGGAAATCATTGATTTAAAGGAAAACAATCCTATATAATAAAAGGGTAATATATAAATTAACCATTACTCTGCTACATCCACAAGTAACACCCACAAGCCAATCAGGAGCAAGAATGCAAATTAACTCAACCAAGATGGCTGTGGTCACAGAGAGCAGGAGGGAGGCTTAGGTTTCCCTGGCAATGGAAGAAGCCAAGTTTTCCACACACCCTGGTGACCCCAGGCCTCCACTCAAGACTACAAAGTTTCAATTGTAGAAGACAAATAAATTCCAACAGAAATGGCTGCTGCCACAGAGGGAGCAGGAGGCCAGGTTCTGCTCTAGACTACAAAGTTTCAATTGTAAAAGATAAATAAATCCCAGATACCAGGTCCTCTACTTGGGTCACCAGGGGTAGTGGCTGGCCTGCAAACCACCACAGGCCACCCCACATCCCAAGGGAACTGCCACTGTGATCCAGGACATCCTTCTGGGTAAGCCAGCTGGCCCTCACCCATGCATCAGGCCTCTATCCTATCTAATAAAAGAGTAATATGCACATTGACCATCACTCCAACACAATGGCTGTCCCCATGTGATCAAAGATCCTGCCACCATGTGGACACAAGATGGTCACCCCAAGATGGCCAGCAGGGGAGGACAGTTGGGAGGGACCAGGCCTGCAAGGGAGGGCAGTTGGGGGTGACCAGGCCCCCAAGAGAGGGCAGTTAAGGGCAAACAGGTTGGCAGGGGAGCAGTTAGGCATCAATCATGCTGGAAAGGGAGTGGTTAGTGGGTGATCAGGCTGGTAGGCAAAATCAGTTAGGGGCAATCAGGAAGGCAGGCAGGTGAGCAGTTGGGAGCCACCAGTCTTGGATTGTGAGAGAGATGTCCGAATGCCCTTTTAGGCCCGATCTTATGGGATCGGGCCTAAAAGGGCATTCGGACATCTGGCATTCGGACATCTCTAGAGGGGTCCCATGTTGGAGAAGTTGCAGGCTAGGCTGAAGGACACCCCCCAGTGCACAAATTTCATGCACCAGACCTCTAGTATATATCATAAATAGCAATTGTTAGTCATGCATTGCCTGTGTTTATTAGCTTTTCAAAGCATTGCTTTGTTTCTTTACAAATTGCATCTATACTAATAAAAGAGAAACATGCAAATTGACCACCATTCTGTTATACCCACCAGCCAATTAGGAGTGAGTATGAAAATTAACCCAACAAAGATGGCAGCAGCCATGCAGCTGGAGCAAGCAGGAGGCTTGAGTTTCCCCCCGGTGAAGAAGGAAGCCAAGCTTCCCACCTTGGCTGGCCCTGGCCTCTGCTCAAGGCTATGAAGTTTTAATTATAGAAGATAAATAAATCCCAGATACTTGCTTCCAGCTGGCCCTGGCCTCCACTCAAGGAGGTACTGAAAAAAAAAAAAGAAAGAAAGAAAGAAAGAAAGAAAGAAAGAAAGAAAGAAAGAAAGAAAGGAAGGAAGGAAGGAAGGAAGGAAGGAAGGAAGGAAGGAAGGAAGGAAGAGAAACAAATGAGGTGCTGGGAGCTTGGGTTGCTGGAGTATGTGGTCAGCCTGCAAACAGCCATCAGGCCCTCACCCAGGCTGCCACACCCCCATGGCCAGATCCCTGTAAACATGCAGTCGAACATCATTCAAGGGGTTCCAGATTGGAGAGGGCGCAGGCTGAGCTAAAGGACAATCCTCCCACCCCCAAGCACAAATTTCATACACTGGGCTCTAGTTAGGTGATAACGTTTAAGTGTAAAAATATATTTATTTCTGGTGGCAAAGAATCCTCTGATAGCTTTGGAACCCCATCCAGCATCTTTAGGTTTGGCAAACTGGAGAACCTTCGAAAGCAAAAATGTAAAAAATAAGTATCTGTTGAACAAAAGCATTACCTTTCACTTACTCCCTTTAAAATAAGTGGTTGCTGTTTTTTGTTATGAGAAAGATGAGTGGCTATCACTTTATTCTGTTTTCCATATCTTTGCAATGGTATTAAAATAAAATACTATTTGTGCTCATTGTGCCTTAGCTTGCTCTCTTGGGGAGCTACTAGTTCAGTAATTTGTTAAATATTGATCAGAGAAGTGGAACTGCATGTAGTCTGTTCTTATAAGATATTTTATTCCAATCTTTACAAATTCCTACAAAGAAAAAAAAATTAATGATTTGGCCAACTAACCACGAGAAAAAGAATGAGGTCATGATATATATGCATGCTATCAATTTAGAAGTTTTAAAAATAAAAAAGTAAAGCAAAGCCTATGTTGTTTAGTGTTAGTTAAGAAAGAATTTCAGCTGAGAGGTAAAGGAAAGGGTTGGGAAATAATATTGTTCTGAGTTATTTTCTCTCGACAAAGAACATTTTGAAGCTCAGATTTAAAATTTAGACAGTCCTCCACATCAATCCAATTAAAGTGTCGCCATCTACCTATTGGTTTTATAAAGCAGCATTTTCTTTGCATTGGGCAGCTTTTCTAGATCTGGGAAGTCTGGGGCTCAGGCCAGGGGAAACGTATGACACTGGGAGTTCCCCAGGATGAAAGATACTAAAACATCTTAGCAGCCATGCCAAGTCAACCAATGATGGTGCAGACCACCTTGAATGCTCCCATTGGCTGCATGCTTTTTTTTTTTAAATCGCCAAATGCTATCTGCACATCAGCTTATTCATCCTCACAGCAACTATGTCAGGTTGGTTTTTACCCCCCATTTTAAGTAATATTATTAAGCCTTAATATTATTAAGCCTGCCAGAGCAAAGATTCAACTCTAAGTCCTGTGGCTCCAATGTTTAGTCTTAGCTGGCAGGATCTTCTATCATTACTTCTTTTTAAAAAGTCAAACTATGCTGAACTAATATCACATTGACCCCTGAAGAAAGACTGAAGAGTTTGCTTGTGAGTATTCCAGGAAGTGGGGCTGCCTTCTACCTCCTGGGACATACACTCTTAGCCCTATCATAAAGTCCTTTCACTTTTGAACTGTGCTGTCTTCTTATTGGAGGATCTGAAACAAAGGAGGAAGGGAAAGTCATCATGTTAGGTGACAATGATCAAGAAAAGCTCATACTTCTGACTGTAATGTAAAGGGTCATTGAAGCAAGAGTCTGGCTCAAATCCTCCACACAGAGATTCCCAGTGACAAAATGAATGCTGTTATAAGCCTCAAAGTGTGAGTTGTTGGCAAGGTAACTTAATTTGGAAGAACTTGGGACTTCAGCTTACCTCAGCTTAGCAGACATGGATACTTAAATCCTTCCCTCAGACTTTAAAATAACCACATCTTTCTGTTTAAAGTAACCCTGTGCTACCTAAGTCAATTACACCCTGGCTTTTTATAGCTTGGATGCCATTATATATATCTACCTTGGACTCAATCCAATAGGCTTAATGCTAGAAAAATATAAGAACCTCATTTTATACTTCATTCCCACAGAACTCTAGACCACATCATGAATTTTGAAGACAGATTTATAGTGAAACCTCAGGGCATATCAGATTTCAGACAGTTAATCTTAATACTATTGTTGTAAGGCATTCTTTGAAGAGAGGCAAGGACTGAGGTGGGCTAAAGTGTTTTATAAAACTTCACATATATATTAACAAAAATGACATATAATATTAATAAATTATCTTTATGACTGGAAATGTGATTTTTTATGAATATTGTTAAAATGTCCAAGTAAACCTCCTCTGACTGTAGAAAATATAGTTTTAAACTTCAAAACATTATTATAGATAAATATAAAAGCAAGTGTGCTGCTAGTTTTCACTTATGTGAAAGCCATATGATAATTCATTATCACAGAACATGAAATTTTGCTCCCAGACTATAGTCATAAGGGAGACAATTGCAGTCATGAAATTTATGTAGTAACAACGGAGGTGAGAATTTTTATTTTAACAGTTTTTCACTGTATATCAGGGGTTGAAGAGTCAAATAGTCCACAGACTAATCTGGACCATCTGCCTTCTATTGTTCTGTTGAAATGGGATGTAAATGAAGGACTATAGTCAGAGGACAGGAATGAAACCTAGAGATGATCTAAACTTTTATGTCATCGACTCACACTAAGAGGTGAAATGACCTGAGGTCACTGGGGACAAATACAGGCTTGAGAGCTCAGGTGCTTGTTTATATGCTTTTAATGCCCATAAGTACACTAATGGTGGTGCGGGGGATTAGCTGGCAATAAATAGGTCATCATTTTACTTGGTGCAAACTCCAAGGTTGTTTAGATTCCATTATTATCATTAAGAATGTCACAATAGTGACAAAGGAATAAAAATGGTTTTTCTTGGCAGGTTTTCAAGCTCTTTCAACCACTAGAGTAGATTGAATCAATTGCTTCTTTGTATTCATTTAATGGTGCCATGTGGGCCAAAGGAATGAAAATAAAACCAGAGAATAAACAGCTTATGAAATTGTCACATGGACCTTGATGGGTTGTATATTTAGAAATTTTTTAAAAGACACAATATCCATTAAGCATTATGAAAGAAAATGCATAGGGTGTAAACATCTAAAATGAAACATCTTTATATATGTGAAATCACATTACAAGAGGAGCCTAAAATTTGTACAGCAATTGTAAATTAACAAAGAGTGTATTAAAGATTTTTTAAAGACTTCTAAAAAATTAGTTCAAATTTCTTTATGTGAGGTTAGAAGCATGAAATATCCAATGTGTAGTAAATGCGATAGATATTTTGAGTGAATTTAAGAAGAGAACAACTGTTAAAAGTATACAAACAAAATAGGCATAGATGCATGAAACAGAATAAAAAAAGATCTCAGATGGGAGAAGGGGTGGAGGGAATGGGAAGAGATTAACCAAAGAACATATATGCATATGTGCATATATGGACACAGACAATAGTATAAGGAAAACCTGGGGTGAGACAAGGGTTAGGTGGAGGGGGCAAAGAAGGAAGACATATAATATAGTCAACAATAAAACCGAAAAGTTGTGATATGCAATGCAGTATGAAAGGTGACTTAAGGCACTTCTAGTCTTACCATTTCTGGTAATTTTGGTAAAATTCACAAGGGCTCCTCTTGAGCACAAGCGATTGTAGTGGAGTGCACCGTAAGCTGGAAAGGCCAGTCAGAGTCTCAGTGTAGTTCTCAGCCAAGGATAAGGGCTATATCTGAGGTATTGCTGCCCATTGTTTGAAAGATGTGAGACGGTTTTTGTTCATATCTAAAACTCTGCAACTGAATACAAAATATAAACATCTTGTCATTTGTCTCCTAATGAGGATGGATAAATTCCAAACCTTGCATAGGATTAGTATGTATTCCTCACCTAGAGCACAACTCCTCAAAGGAGTGACAGCGCTGTTTCCTACAAATGTCATTTGTAAGAAAAGAGAAATATTCTTATTGAAATATTAAGAGAAAATAAGCAGGGTCTAGAAGACTGTGGCTTGCTGAGCATAGAACTCTGTGTTCTTTTCTGGCCCACAGTGGACCCTCAGTGTGTCCTGAATGAAAGAGTGAATGACTGCACATAACCTCAGCTCTGAAGAGTTCCCACAAAGAAACAGAACTTGGGGAGAGTTCTGCTCCAGGTCTTTCAACCACTAGAGTAGATTGAATCAACTGCTTCTTTGTGTGATGATAGCTATGTTTTCTTTCTACGTCTCTCTACTTAAATTCTATATTGAAAAAAAATAATGATTTAGATGAAAGAAAAAGCCTTTTTATAGGAAAGGAAACCAAAAAGTCTCCTTAGAAGAAATGTGTGGCTGCTTGATTTTCTTTATCTCCTAGTTCTTTCCCTATCAAGCTATCAAGTTTAATCCACCAACCATTCTGCTTGGTGAAAAAGACAGCAGGTCGCTACAAATAGGGTCTCTAGCAATCCAGACAAGGAAGGAGATTGTCATGGGGTCCTTGGAAGACCATGGAGTCCATATAATTTAAATTTTTTTGTCACTGTTCTGATTGCCAACCCCACCCCTCTATTAGAATGTGACCCTGAAGCAAAGACGTTTGTCAACTACGAGTAGAGTCTTTCCTCACAGGCACTCAATAAGTATGATGAAGTAAAAATTGTCTTAAAACAACAATTTACATACAATGTAGTTGCATTTGCCCTTCACAATGTAAAAAAACATGGCAAACTTTTCTGCCAATATGATTCTTATGATCACAAAAATAATAGATTTTTCTCTCTAATGTATAACATTTTGGTATGTTGATTTCCCTTTTTGCCTTGCTCGGGCACCATTTAATACTATCACCTCTAAGACCTGACCAGATGAGGCGAACCTCAACATGTATAGATAATAGTCACATGTCCCCAAATAGCAAAGATTTGGTTTTAGCTTTTTTTTTTTAACTGGGGATGTTCCAGGAAGCAGGTACATTGGCAACCTTATGGCACTTAAGTCAGCCAGTGAGTTGTCCACTAACCAGAGGGTTTCAACTCAAATTAGTCTTCTAAGAATCCTGTTCAAATTTGCAAGTTGGTAAGGGCCCCCCAAATCCTGAAAGAAAATGTTCAAATCTTGAAGCAGAAAAAAACAAAAAGAAAAAGCAAGTTGTTTGTCAATTTTCTCGAGATATGACTGCCCTAACATACGAGATTTTTGAGATACGAGCCATCGAGCGAGCAATTTTTGCTTTGAAATACGAGCAACATTTGAGATACGAGTAATCGCGAGGATCAGCTGGCTGCACACGACCCACCAGTTTACCACGACTCGAGTGTCTCATAGATTCCCACGCCTCAAGGTTACGGAACGAATTAGACTCGTTCCTCGAGGTACCACTGTAGTTATGAATTAAAAATGTGTTGTATATGTTATTTAATCCAGTAGCTGACACCTTTTTTTTGTCCTCTAAAATGTTCACACATTCAAATGCTCACAGTTATGATGAGGTGATTCTCAAGGGAGTGAGGGTGAATATCCTCACTGAATACTGATTCAAATGCATTCAAGGTTGAGGGTGAGAGGTGAGGGGTGAGGGATGAGGGGTGAAGTCAGGATCCTTAAACAAATTCTGAAATTTTCTAGGACTGGAGAGTGAAGGGATAGAACTCTGTTTGGAGATTACTGATTTAAATGATTAGTTATCTTTAGCCTCCTTGGAAATACTAAAAAATCACATTTATAAAAATTTCAGAGTCAGATATCATTATTCAAAAGATGAAAATTATAATTTTGTTTCAAAGCAATGAGAGATACATACCTAAAATTCAACAATGTTAGGCTAAAATAAAAGTTAGAAAATAAGCAACATGTCTTAATGAAGAAGGGTTAAAAAATAAGAGCTGAAGAAACCCAAACATCATGGGTTTTAGAGAAAGCTCTGAAGAGCTGCTTAAATATTTATCCTGGTAATATCCCTTAAAAAGTGTTATAATTTAACCAATGAAGAAAATAGACTTTTTCTTTCTGCTGGTTTCTAGCTCTCACCTTGCAGTCCTCCCAGTTTTCTTATAGCCATGTTTCCTATTTGTGGTTTTCCCAAGAACCGTTTTCCATGGAGGCAAGGCAGACTCCTGAGTGAAGAGCAGATTTTCCATAGAGAGTCCTAGGCAAAAGTCACAGGCAAGATCATGGAAGTAGGTTTAAGGTAAGAACACTGACATCTTTACTTTGTATTTGGCCAGTTGTTAAACTTCCACTTGGATTGAGGAAATCATGAGTTGAATCATATTATGGAAGAGTAGTGTGAGCAGTAACCAAAAGACAACATTTAACACGACATTGGTTATTTCTAGCCTTGGCAAATGAGAAAAAACACCAGAAAGGTGACTTTTTAATCTCTGTATAATTATTTCTGGGGATGTGAAGCTTCCAGAGTACTCAATTTAATTAGCCAATTGGTCCTATCAGTTTTACCCTGGAGAATTTCCCTTCCTTGTCAATGTCCAGACCCTCATATTTTCCCACCTGAACTGTAATGTTCCCTTAGATCTCCTTGTTTGCAATGTTCTCTCCTTCAAAATAAATGACATAAATTATCATTCAGCCTTCTTTAAAATACAGCTTTTACTATAGGACTCACATGTTCAACATATTTCAGAGATCAGTCAGTCAGAAAAAGCTAAGAACCATGTGATTCCACTCATGTTAGATATTAAACGAAAACTCATTAAGACTGACAACGGTATGGTGGTTATCAGATGGAAGGTGATGGGAAAGGTAGGAAAGGGTAAAGGGAACCAAATATGTGGAGAGAGAAGGATATGTGACTTTGGGTGTAGGCACGCAATGCAATATACAGATTATGTATCATCAAAATGTACACTGGAGGTCTACATGACCCTATTAACCAATGTCACTCCAATACATTCAATTTTAAAATTTTCAGAAATTTCTTATTGCCTATCAAATAAAGATGAAACATTCTAGCTCGTCAAGCAAAGTTTCTGCATTCTTACCAATCTCCATTTCCAAACTCATTTCCCACTGTTTTACAACATGATTGTTCTCAAAATTAGGTTTGCACAAAACTTCCAAGATTAAGGAGAGGATACCTTGCTTCCAGTCTAGAGTTAGATACTACGTAATTGTTTGACTCCCGGTGCCCAATTTTAATTTTCTGAGTTTCAGTTTTCCATATCTGATAAAATACAAGGAAGACTTGGATCAAGGGCCCAGCATGTGCTTAATTGGGTGAAAAATAGGTTTGTTTCAAGATAATAATGCTATATAAAAATACTGGTTTCTACTACTTTGTAATACCAAAATACTATTCTAGAAAACCAACATATGCTTCCTTATTGCCATAAACCCCTACACTCTTGTGCTACCCCAGACAAACTTCACTCTGTTATCAAGCCAATCAGGCCCTCAAAGTAATCCTAAACTAAAGGGTTTCAATTTTCTTCCCATTCTACCATATTTATATTTCTGTGAGTCATACCTAGGAGCCTTGCACACACTTCTAACATCCTATTTTTCTGGAATGCATGATTTCCCTCATTTTAAAGGTAAACACACACACACACACACACACACACACACACACACCCATACACACACACCTGAAAGAGAATGCTGAAGACATCAGGAACAAGCTTTATTTTTGTGGCAGATTTGTCTGTACTGT
>PVJN01010730.1:0-26791 GCA_004026805.1 Lasiurus borealis
ACCCTTGCTGTATCTCTTATCTCCTGGCTCCTGAGAGGGGAAACAATAGCCTCACCCACTGGAATACCTGGGGAGCTTATGGCCTGCTGAGGACATAGCCAGAGGCTGACTATGTGATTGAAACTACAGAAAGCCTGTAGGCAGAGGCAGATCTCCGGGTGTTTCCACTCTTATCTCCTGGCTCCTAACAAACGAGGAGCAAAATACTTCTGCTTCTGTGTTGCCTCTGCTGCCTCCTTGAGCCCAGAAGAAGGAAGAATGAAGGCAGGGTCTCACCACCACTTTTATATGGCAAGTCAACAAGCAATCTTACAGTTGGCTCAGAAGGCCAAATGCCCTGGCTCTTAGCAAAGGATGTTTTGAACAGCCCATGCACCTGCCTGTCTACTGTATTAGTCCGGAAGATCTAACCTGGCCCTGACCCCCTTGACACCTGGACGCCACCTGACAATCAGTTTTGAGCAAGTCAGGGCACCTACTCTTTCCAGAAACATCTGAATGGCTTTCATTTCTTTGTAAACTGACTTTGAGGATGTTTGCTCATTTTCTTTTTTTTAGTGGGTGAGACCTCTGGAGTGTAGTTGTCAGTTTATTGGCCTACAGAGTCCCCTATGAAGGATTGGAACTGTCATCCACTTCCACTTCTGTCCGTGGACTCAGAACTGGAGAAGTGGACATTGGCTGTAGGCTAAATCCCATAGCAGCAAATAGAGTTACAGCCAGAGCTGTAGCAGACCCCAAATGTCTCTATGAACTTGGGTGTCCACTGGAACTTTCTGCATGTGATTTCGTGGGTCTATCTGCTTTGTCTGCGAGCTGAGTGTCCCTGTGGTCCTAGGCAAGCCTGGAGCCCCACATAAATAAATAAATCGAATCACTCTCCTGCCTGGAAAGCACTTGGCTGCATCTGGGATTCTATTACTATCTCCTCTGGGCTCTGCAGGCTCTGTTTGCTGTTGGCCACACAGCCCTGCCCTGTGGCCGGCTCTGTTCTTGTTGGGAGGTTGAGTGCTGGAGGCAGGCTGCTGGACCACACAGGACTGTTAATAAACTGTTTACTCCATGCTGGTGTTCAGGCCGCTACACCCACTATAGTCCAACTCCACCTTAATGACCAGATCTCTGTTGCTAATACCCCCTAATCAGGTACCTCAGAGGGGGCTGGCATTTCTTTCTTTTGTCTGGCAAGCTCTTTGCTTTTCACCCTTTATTGTCCATCCTACCTCTTCATCCTTCCTGAATTTTCTGCCCATCCCTCTGAAAAAGCAAACAATCCAAATGTTGGAATCACCAGTAGCTTTAAGGAATTGCTTTTACTAGTATTTCTAAATCAAAGGTAGTTGGAGAACAAGCCTACACCCTCAGAGACCCCTGAGTGTTAGATGTGACTCCAGTGGGCAGGGCCAGCTGTCGACTTTCAGGTAGGGTGAGGCTAAGGGTCTTTGTGCCCAGGGCAAAGGGAAACTGACCACCATTTTCCTTTCTGGAAGGTCTTGGTTACATTCAGCTTTGCCATTCGCACGCTCTAAGAAAATTCTTCAGAAAGAGAATATGAGGCCAAGCTCCTGTCCCAGCCTGTGGGGAAGAAAGAAAGCCCTTTGTGGATCGCCCCCTTAGGAGAAGAAAGCAGTGCTGGAGAGCCTTGGCCTTACCCCCGCCTCCCTGCGTGCCTCCTGCAGCCATTCCGAGGATGCTGACAGCCATAAAAAATCAGGCCTGTTAGCAACAGGAAAGATCACAGGCCTTGATTCCTGTTGAGCTCCTCCAACAACAGCTGCCATCTGTCTCACCGTCACAGACGAATGCAGGCCCTGATTTATGGGGCGGCTCGGGTCAGGGAGTGGGCCACGTGCATTGCCCTTTTTCCCACAAACACCCCAGCGGGTTGGGGTCTGGGAGGGGGTGATTGCAGGTCATCAATAAATCCTGGGGATAAAACAATGCAGAGGTTAGTAAAGGGAATCGAGAGGGGACTGATGTTATTCCAATTATAGGCATGGTTATCTTCTGTGCACTTCGAAGTCTATGCATCCGAATGCATTTCAGCAGCTAATAAAAGTTCTGAAGGGTTCTTTTCCCCTTCCTTCTCTCTCTCTCTCTCTCTCTCTCTCTCTCTCTCCTGAAAGCCTTAGTGCTTATAAATTACAGGATAGAGTGGTGTGAAAGATACAGAGTGGTTTGAAGCAGTGCTGACAGCCTCAACCTAATTAATCATAAAAGAAAGTCAAAAGCAACAGGTGATGAACCATTTACCTAACAAAAAGTAGGTGGTTCCCCACGGGGATAGGGAGCCAGACACTGAAGTCGGTGCGGGCAGCCAGGAATCAATGTAACATGGATAGCACTGCAGACACAGGCTCTGGAACCATAGGCCCTGCACCTGTGTCTGTGGCTTTGTCCCAAAGAACAGGCCAGGAGGCCGCTCCTATAAACTAGGAACAAGTCCAGACCACCGAGCCAGCCTGCAGGCAAGGTCGCTCTCAAAGTGATCAAAAGCTTTATCTCTTACATCCTTTTCCCAGACAAACATTTCACCAGACCCTTAATTGCTGGCCATTAAGTCCGTTAGGTTTTATTGTGCTAAAATGGAATTGATTGGAGAGTAGAATTAAATAGCCTTGCTATGGACTAATGGGTATGTTGGTGTGTGTGTGTGTGTGCGCGCGCGCGCGCGTATGTGTGTGACGCAGCAAAGATTTAGGGAAATGATTGTGCTGGACAATGGGTGTTGAGAGATGTAGTCAGGAGTGGCTTACAGCTTCCCACCTGGCAGCACATGTTCACAGACAGCACAGTTGCTGGGACATCTGGACAAATCTGCTTTAATTAACAGGGAAAGGTCTACATGTCACATGGGGCTCTCACCCAAGAAATCCATAAAGTGCTCCAAAACCATTTGCTCTCTTAAATATCATAAACAAGCCACACCATCTTGTATGCTGGCTTAAAAACAATCACTTTTTAAAAAGATACATAGCAACAAGAGGATAGCTAGGGATTGAAATCCATTCCATTATTACACATTATGTATATTTTGCTAGATGTAGGTTTACATGGGAGAGGCACCTGCCTTGGCTTTCCCGCCCTTTCCACTTCTCCTCACTCTCCCCTGCCCCCCACCCAGTGTCACCTGCTGCCACCAGAGTTGACCATCCTCACAGGTTGGATTGTGTTTCACTTCCAATGTGATTCTGTGTCCAGCTGGCTCTTCAATGACAGCTCCTTCGGTCCCTTCCCATTTGCCCTTGGTCTCTGGCCTCTCTGCTGGGAATGCCTACATCCCCACTGTCTGGTGGCCACTGTGTGCTGTGCTGGGCCATGCCCTGCCACGCCTCCCGCCTTCCACCTTCGGTGTCTGGAGGGCCTTCGACTTCCCACCTGGAGAGCTTCACATTGCCCCCTACATCACACACGTCAAACTGAAAAGCTAACATGGGCCAAAAAAATAAGGTTTAAGTTTGTGTGGGCTGTAAAAAAACAAATGCTTCAATTTTCATAGAAACAGAGGCTTATTTCAACAGAGGCATGCTGACTACAAAGGGCTGAAATAAATAAGTCATCCTTAACATAGAATAATAGAACATTGTAATAAAATTTAATATTTTTTCTTGAATATTAACTTACCAGACACTGAAAAACTACACAAACTAATAAGCATAATGCCAATAAACCTATTTTTCTTGTTCTCTGAAAGCGAAATATTTCCTGTTGCACACACCAAACAAATCAGTCCAATACAATGACATGGCAATCGGCTGCTAAAATATTCGCCGCTAGTATTAATGGAGAGAAATGGTGCGCCTGCACAGAAGGTACAGAAGGAAAATGAATGCGACACGATTATAGTCATCAGTCTCTAGCAAACATTGTAGTTCGTTATTAATATTATGTATTACAGGATATTGTAAAAATTCAGTTACGAAATTTTTATTAAAACATTTCTTACATACCGTTATATTGGCTGTGAGTTTGACATGCTTGGTCTAGATGCAGCCATATGGTCACCTGGCTCACCCTGTTGTCACTCAGGGTCCTTTGCTCACAGCTTTGTACCCTGCTCTGCAAGTGCTGCTGTCAGCATAAACTTGCCTGCGGACCACCTTGGCTGGTCACAGTAACTGGCTGTCCTTCCCCATAGGAGAAAGAGGCAGTGTGCGTGAATGAATGAAGAAGGACTTGGCTGCAGGCAAGAAGGCGATGTGGCTCTGTCACCCACCTAACAAGCAATGAGCTGGGACTCAGCCTATTTCCTCCACTGCTGTCCTTTACCTCTTCTGGGCCTGGCAGATGGCTATTCCATAAGCTCCTGCAGTGGACAGGTCTAACCTCCAGGGATTGCAGGACCTGCCAGTTATGAACCAGGAAACAGTGGGTGGGGTGAGGGTTTGACCTCTGGGAGTAATAAAAGCCCCCATTTCAGATGGTCTCTGCAAGAATTAATTGAGATAATACAAAAACGTTATTAAGATTACATCTATCACACAACCAGTGCTCAATAAATGTTAGCTGCTATTCAGTACCAATCCCTTCTAATAATGCTTACGCAAATAAAATCAGTTATCATATTTAGCAACAAATTAACTACATACAACTTACAAAAAAGAATTTTACCCTCGGAATTACAATTCTCATTCTTTCATGGATCCATGTTTCTAATGCTCTTCTCTAAGTGTATTTTACCCACACAATAAGGAACTTGCTACAGGATGGTGATTTCTGAGGACCAACAATCAGAAAACAGCACTATTTCATCACCCAAACTGCAGCTGATAGATTGCCTTTCACTCAGAAGTGGAGCCCTTTGAAAAAGTATTTTCAGTTTAGACTCCAACTCTTTATTACATTTGGAATAAGAAGATTGCTGCATCCTGACAGCTCACTGAGGTCACAGGTGGTGGCCCCACCCCTTATCCAGCTGGCAGTCATGGAGGAGCCAGGTGACCTCTGACCCACAGCCCTCCCCCACCTCCTTCCACCTCACCCCCGTCCTCCTGGGCTGTAAGGCCTAAGTTCTCCAAGAGTAGCCTGTGCCCATCTCAAGCGCAGGGCCCATGTTTCCAGAGCCCGGAAAGGCACCTGGCTCCTTTAGACACTTAGCAAGGCTTGTTGGATGAATGACCCAGTGGATGGATGAACAAACACATCCCCTGCCCTTGGACATTTACACATAGATGCTCTGTGGAAGGGAAGGTGGCGGCCAGGGGGAGAGCCTGGCTCCTACCCCACTCCAGGAGTCCCTCAAGCAGGCCCTGGGAGGCATACCTGGTCCCCAGCACAGCTTCTGCCCCCTCAAGTTTACTCCGGGGGGCTTATAGTTGAGTGTGTGTAGTGCTCCCAGTTCAGATTTCAGAACAATTTGCTCCTAACCTCCTTCTTCTCCCCCCGACTCTCCCTACCCTCACCCCATCGCTGACCTGAAGACTGTTTGGTGTTCATGGTGAAAGGCCCTGGGCTGAGAGTGGGGCTTGGCAGGTAGAAGGACCTTCTGCTGGGCAGAGGGAAGCCCTGGTGCTGCCTTCGCAGCCTGCCTGAGGGGCTTCCTTTCTCGAGGCCTCTCCCACCCTATGGGGGACAGTGCGGCTCTGGGGTCGAGGCTGCTCTCCTCGTCCTCCTTCCCCTCTCTTCCCAGAATCTGGTAAGAGCTACAGGAAATACAGGAAACCAGCCCTCTCTGGCGCCTAGTCTAAAACAGAGTGTTCGTCTGGCACAGCTGTTGCCACTGCTGCTCTCCTGGCCGTGGGAGACTTTGATTGACAGTCCAACAAGCAAATGCTGGTAAATGAGTGACAGACGTGCCTCCTGACCTGGGGATAATTAATGTCCGTTTCTTCTTCCTCTCTTTCCAACCATCGGGCAGTGGCATTCTCTGACAAACGGCTGCCCACGGCTGTCCTGCTGACAGGTGCTTACATGAAAGACTCGTTGTCCCACAAAGACAGAAGGCAGATGTGGAAAGCTGGGAGCTCATGAGGTACTCCGCTCCATGCCAGATGGCTTTAGAGGTTGAGGTCGCATCGAAAGCGCAGAGGCTTCTCTTGAACACTCAGACTGCAGCCTTCCCTCGGAAATCAAAAGGGCCTTGGATATGGTGGGCCGACATCCCTTGGGCAGGGCCGGCCCCTGACTCCAAGGTCTCACTTCTTATCTGAGGCCAAAGCAGAAGGTCAGCTGCCATCTGTCATTGTTTGCTCTCTGGTTTCTCCTACAACAGAGACACATCTCTCTGCACCCATATGCTGAGGATTGAAGGTGGCGTGAAAGTCATTGTCATTCCTGCCATCGGAAATAGAAGTCAGGTTCCCCTCTTCTCGAATCAGGGCTGGCCTGTGACTTGCTGTCCAATAGAAGGTGGTAGAAGTGATACTGGTAACTTCTAAAATGAGGCCTAAGACACCCCAGTCTCAGCTTCACCTATGTAGAGCACTCCCTCTTGGAACTTGGCAACCATGCTGGGAGAAGTCCAGGCCTCCTATAGTGGCCATCTGGAAAGAACTAGAGCATTCCATCCCACGACCCCAGTGGTGCACCCAGCCAGCAGCCATGGGAGTGAGCAATCCTGGGAGAGCCTCCAGGTGACCTCTGCTCTGGCTAAAACCATGTGGAACCTAAGGAACTCCCAGCAGAGCCCCATCCACCCACAACATCATGAGCGACAGCCAATGTGTCCAAGCTTTGGGGCAGTGTGTACTGCTACAATAGCTAATGAAACACTTTATTATCATCTACAACACATAGGAGGGAGAAGGGTAGGTCAGAAGGCTATCTATCTCAAGAAAAATGAAAGAAAGCAAACCTTTCAGAATGTGTACACAAACTGCTTCACAGGTTCACACTGGCAGGCTCTGGAGCACTTCAGTTGAGGATTCTGGTCTAAGGGAAGTAGCCATAGATACCTGCAGACACACCTAAGTTCTGCTCTCACTAGCTTTCTAAAGGCGAGCTGTCACCAATGCTCTGACTTCAGTGTTCTCATCTATACAAACTGAGCCTTGGGAGTGAGCAATCCTGCTCTGTTAACTTTCTATGGATGTCTTAGAAATTGCAAATATTTTGTCAGTGTAAAGTATTGCTATTTGCATTATATGCCCAAGAATTTTTTTTTAAGTCTCTATAAATTCTTGGGGACCCCCAAATAGCACATTTTTAAATGTTTACACACACACACACACACACACACACACACACACACTCACATTGACTTCAGAGAGGAAGAAGAGGGAGAAAGAGAGATAGAAACATCAATAATGAGAGAGAATCATTGATCAGCTCCTTCTGCATGCTCCACACTGGGGTTTGAGCCCAGGCATGTGCCTTTGACTGGAATCAAACCTAGAACCCTTCAGTCCGCAGGCAACACTCTATTCACTGAGCCAAACCAATTAGGCCAATTAATACATTTTAATTTGATATGCAGGGGTGGTTTATATTGGAGTTTGTCTTTCCAACTGACCTTGAAGTCCATGTGCCTGGAGCAGGATGACAAAGAGGTTTCAGCTCATGCGCCAAGTCCACTTGTGTTGACAGCCTGGAGAGCTGTGTTGAGAATGACTCTGAGGCCACACCTGGGAATAAAGTGGGTACATAGAAGCCATGAATTTACCTCCTGGTATTTGATAATTTTTTTCTTTACAAGGCCTTTTGTTTTATTTTTTAAAAGGCATTCTTAGAAGGCATGGGAACTGAGCTGTGTGACTATGACTCTGGGCCACACACAACTTGTCTGACCCCCAGTCATGCCATCTGAAAAGTGGTGCCAATGATGACGCATTTATTGAACACTGACTCTATGGTTGATATATACTGTTTCATTTGATCCTCACAACAACCTCTCGGAGAAAGGTCTGCTTTATCACTGCCCCCATTGACAGAAAGACGTGAAAGCACACATAAAGAGACGTGCCTAGCATACTGCTAACACCTGGGAAAAGCAGGATTTGAACCCTAGTAATCTATGCTAGTGATTTTCAACTTTTTTCATCTCATGGTACACATAAAATAATTACTAAAATTCTGTGGCACACTAAAAAGTAGATTAATTTTTTGAAAAAAAAAGGATGTATAATTTTGATTCATTCACCTGGACAGCTATTGTTGTTTTGGCTGTTGTCATTTTTTATTTAACAATCAAAGGCAAAAGAGGTCAGTGCCCCTAAGTAGTTAGGTATTGCATGTTTTATAAATTCTTGAGGTACACTGGTTGGAAGTCACTGGTCTAGACCAAGCATTAGCAAATGTTTTCAATGAAGGACCAGAGAGTCAATATTTTAGGCTTTGTGGTCTCTGTGCAACTCCACAACTCTGCTGTTGCAACACAAAAACAGCCAGGGGCAACATGAAAACAAACGGGTATGGCTGTGTTAAAATAAAACTTTATTTATAACAGTAGGGGATGAGCTGGATTTGGCTTGTGTGCCTGCCTACATCCATGCTAGAGAACTTTTAATAGAAACAATGTGAGCCACCACATATGCAAGCTAGCATTCTCTAGCCACATTTTAAACAGTAAAGAGATGGTAGAAATTAATGTTAATGCTACGTTCTTAAACACAATATATCAAAATGTTATTTCAATGTGTAATCAATTAAAATTATTAATGAAATATCTTATGCTCCTTTTCTTAATGTCTTTGAAATACAGTGCATATTTTATACTTGGAGCTATCACAACTCGGATCTCATGTAGGTAGTGACTATGTACAGTCTAACAGCCACCTTTCTATCTGCCCTAAAGGGTTACCTGGAACATGGAGCTACGTAAAGAACATGTGACAGAAATGCTAATTATTGTTTTCTGAGTCATTTGGGTCTCCTCGGTGGGCCTCAGATGCCACCTTGTATGAACCATTTCAGGAGTTTGATTGTAATTTAGCAATTTAGAACTCAGACTGCATTTTTCCTCCAAATCAATTATATAAATGGCTGGGGGAGGGCCAGCCCTCCCACAAAGTTCTAATTAATGAGCAATATACCTGTCAAATGTTTGCAGTGGCTTGAATTACCCCTAGTGATCATGCAAACTATTTTTCTGTTAACTCTAACTAAGGATTCTGGGAACAAACACTGGCTATGGGCAGCAGGGCAATGCAGGTGCCCCCTGGACTTCTGTGGGGAGGCCCCTGTGGAGGTCCCACTCATGGGCTAGGCAGCTGCTCCCATTGGCAGGAACTCTGATGCCCACTTGCTTGCCTGAATTCTGGGAAAGCTTTGACCCTAAGTCACAGGCCTCCTAGGCTGAGTTCCTCTCCTCATCAGTGTTGAATACAAGCTCTAAAAAGATGCATTTCTGTCCATACTACAGGCACAGGGTCTGGCCTCAGAAGGCAAGCAATTGAGCATGTGATCCCCACATTGTCGAATTTCATGGACCAATAAAAAAATTTAAAAACAAAACAAAAAAAGTGGAGGATCCATATAAAATGGCCAGCTTATACTTCTTCCAAATAAACACTTTGAGGAAACAAAAAAACCCTACCATCTAGTGGCACCAACAGTTTAACACCAAATGTTAGAATGGCATTTATAATGCCAAAAAGGGAGTGGAGGGGGTGGGCTCACAATTAAGGACAGTTTTGTTGTGTGTGTGTTTTTTAAATAGATTTTTCTTGATTTCAGAGAGGAAGAGAGATAGAGATCAAAACATCAATGATAAGAGAGAATCACTGATCGGCTGTCTCCTGCACCCCCCTTATTGGGGATCAAGCCCACAACCCGAGCATGTGCCCTTGGCTGGAATTGAACCCAGGACCCTTCAGTCTGTAGGCCAATGCTCTATCCACTGAGCCAAATCACCAGGGCAAGGACAGCTTTTTCATTTGAATAAATTTGCCTTTATTGTTAACATTTTGTCCAGGACTGGTAAATCTCTGCCACCTTTGGGAACCTGGAGGCATACAATGGTTCAAGGCAGCTGCATTGGCTGACCAAAGGTCTGGACCAAAGCGAGGGAGGGAGCAAGGCAGAGTGGGCAATGAGCCCTGAAGTGAGGCTCCCACCCTCTCAGGGTTGGAGTGAGAGAACTAACATAACAGAAAGCATGCCCTTCATTGGCACTGATATCGACACTTGCATCCGTGGTGGAGTTTAAAAGATATTTTGCACATCCCTTTTATCGCTTTGATCCTCTCAGACAGTCTGCAGATGAGCAGGAATGACACTCAGGTGTCTTACAGATGAAACAGTACCAACCACAGGATTCTAACGATCACACACACACACACACACACACACACACACACACACACAAAAGCACACAGTTCTTCTCCCCCTTTTGGAGACTTTTTGCTGCAGCCCATGCTCAACCCAAGCACTGGCTGTGGAGAATCGGGACTCCTGGGTTATATGGATACTCATTCTTCTTAAAACCTTAGGTGTGAACCCATCTTTAAAACAGGAATAATAGCTGAAACCGGTTTGGCTCAATGGATAGAGCATCGCCTGAGGACTGGAAGGTCCCAGATTCAATTCCGGTCAAGGGCATGGGTCTTGGTTGCAAGCACTTCCCCAGTAGGGGGCGTGCAGGAGGCAGCTGATGTCTCTCTCTCATCGATGTTTCTAACTCTATATCCCTCTTCCTTCCTCTCTGTAAAAAAATCAATAAAATATATTTTTAAAAAACCAAACAGGAATAATAATAGTGACAAGATGGACCTCATTCATTTCTGTAAAATGGTCTTTGAGCCTCTGATGAAAGGAAGAGCAAAGTGGAGAGAATCCTTTTGTTGTCTTCAGACCCCAGGTTTTCGGCTGTGGAATGTGCAAAAAACCCAATCACCTCTTCTCTGCTCCAAGAAGGGCCCCGCTCCACCCTGCCCCCAAACCCTTCTTCATTTCTTTCCATCCTTTATTTTCTCCTTTCCAGTTGGCAACAGCACTCTCTCTCCCAGCCCATCACCACCATGGTGTTTTGTCACTGGCCATGAAAATGAAGGGTGGCAGATGGGCCTGTGTTTGCAAAGTTGGTTTCATGACATTCCTATGCGATCCATTTTGTAGTTGCCAACAATAATATATTCTCATCCCAGCATTTTCTGACTCTGAGCTTTCCCAAATTTTCAAAGAATTGAAAAAAACATACATATGTACATACACATATACATATATGTTAATCCTATCTAATAAAAGAGTAACATGCAAATTGATTATCACTCCAACACACAAGATGGCTGCCCCTATGTGGTCAAAGATCCTGCCCCCATGTGAACACAAGATGGCCACCACAAGATGGCCAGCAGGGGAGGGTAGTTGGGAAGGATCAGGCTTGAAAGGGAGGGAAGTTGGGGGTGACCAGGCCTGCAGGAATGGCAGTTGGAAGGGACCCAGGCCTACAGGGGAGGGCAGTTGGGGGTGACCAGGCCTGCAGGAAGGGGCAGTTAGGGATGACCAGGCCTGCAGGGGAGGCAGTTAGTGGCAATCAGGCTCATAAAAGGTATTGGGATGTAATTGTGCTTTCTTGTGTTGCCATTGTCTTGTTTTGGTGTCAGAATAATGCTGGTCTCGTGAAATGAGAGGGGAAGCATTTTCTTCTATTCTTTGAAAGAGTTTGTAAAGAATTGGTATTAAATTTTTAAAATATATTTTGTTATTGATTTCAGAGAGGGATGAAGAGGGAGAGAGACATAGAAACATCAGTGATGAGAGAGAATCATTAATCGGCTGCCTCCTACACACTCTATCCTGGGGATTGAGCCCTCAACCCATGCATTTGCTCTAACTGGGAATCGAACCATTACCTGCTGTTTCATAGGTCAATGCTCAAATACTGAATCACATCGGCTGGGCTGGTATTAATTTTTTTATTGTTTTGTAGAATTCAGTGATAAAGATACCTGGGCAAGTGCTTTTTTTGGTTAAAATAATAATAATAACAACAATAATAATAATAATAACTATTACAGATGAAACAGTACCAACCACAGAATTATTATTAGTAGTATTATTAATATTATTATTATTATTATTAGATTTCTTCATTTGGCATAGGTTTTTTTCAGATTGTCTATTTTTTCTTGAGTCAGTTGCACTACTTTGTGTCTTTTTAGGAATTTGTCCATTTCATCTAAGTTATTTTATTCAACTACAATAGTTTATAGTATTCTTTTAAATGCCTTTATTTTTGTAAAATCAGTACTAATACCCCCTCTTTCATTTCTGATTTTAATAATCTTATTCTTTATTTATTGTGGTCAATTTAGCTACTTTTAAATTATGTTGATCTTTCTAAAGAACAGCTTTGGTTTAAATGGTTTTCACTATTATATTTCATTAATTTGTGCTCTAATCATTATTATTTCCTTTCTTCAGTTTGTTTCATGTTTGGTTTGCCCTTCTTAAGGTAGAAAGTTACATTATTGACTTAAGATCTTCTTTCTTTCAGGATTTTTAAGATATATTTTTATTGATTTGAGAGAGAGAGAGAAACATTGATGTGAGAAAGAAACATGGATCAGCTGCTTCTTGCATGCTCCCTTACCTGGGCCTGTGCCCTGATGAGAAATCCAATCAGAAACTTTTGGTGCATGGGATGATGCTCAACAACTGAGCCAGACCTGTCAGGACTTTCTTCTTTCTTAATATAGGTATTAGCAGCTATAAAGTCCCCTCTAAGCACTGCTTTAGCTCCTTCCTATAACTTTTGGTATGCTATATTTTCATTTTTTAATTTTAGACTGTTTTATTATTTCCCTTTTGATTTATCCTTTATTCCACTGGATATTTAGAAGTGTGTTGTTTAATTTTTACTTATGAGTTTTCCAAATTCATTTCTATATTGATTTTTACTTTTATTACATTGTAGTTGGTAAACATACCGTATACTATTTCTGTCTTTTAAATTTACTGAGGTGTATTTTATATCCTAGTATATGGTATATCATGGAGAATGTCCCATGTGCTCTTGAGAGTGATGTAAATTCTAGTGTTGCTGGGTGTACTATATATGCTTTTAGGTGTAATTGATTTAAAGTTTTGTTAAAGTCTTCTATTTCCTTGTTTTATTTGTATGTTTTTTCATGTTTTATTTATTTTTCTTAATATTTTTAAAATATTTATTGTTCAGAGTATAACAATTGTTCTTTTTTCCCCCCATAGTTCCCCACCACCGGTTCCCACCCCATCCTTTGCCCTTACCTCCCCGCCACTGTCCTCATCCATAGATGTACAATTTTTGTCCAGTCTCTTCCCACACACCCTATATCCCTTTCCCTCCATGAATTTTCAGTCCACTCCCTTTTTATGCCCCTGATTCTATTATATTCACCAGTTTATTCCGTTCATCAGATTTTTAATTCACTTGATTTTTAGATTCACTTATTGATAAATATGTACTTGTTCATAATTTTTATCTTTTCCTTTTTCTTCTTCTTAAAGAGTACCTTTCAGCATTTCATACAATACTGGTTTGGCAGTGATGAACTCCTTTAGCATTTTCTTATCTGTGAAACTCTTTATCTGACCTTCAGTTCTGAATGATAGCTTTGCTGGGTAGAGTAATCTTGGTTGTAGATTCTTGCTATTCATCCCTTTGAATATTTCTTGCCACTGCTGTCTGGCCTGCATAGTTTCTGTTGAGAAACCAGCTGACAATTTTATGGGTGCTCCCTTGTAGGTAATTAACTGTTTTTCTCTTGCTGCTTTTAATATTCTCTCTTTGTCTTTTGCTCTTGCATTTTAATTATAATGTGTCTTGGTGTGGTCCTCTTTGGATTCCTTTTGCTTGGGGTTCTGTGTGCTTGCTGGACTTGTAAGTCTATTGCTTTCACCAGGTGGGGGAAGTTTTCTATCATTATTTCTTCAAATAGGTTTTCAGTTTCTTGTGCTCTCTCTTCTTCTGATACCACCATAATTTGGATGTTGGTACACTTGAGGTTGTCCCAGAGGCTCTTTATATATCTTCAATTTTTTGTGTTCTTTTTTCTTTTTGCTTTTCTGGTTAAGTGTTTTTTGCTTCTTTGTATTTTAAATCTTTGACTTGATTCTTGTGGTCCTCTAGTCTGCTGTTTGGTCTTTGTATAATATTTTTTATTTCAGTCAGTGTATGTTTAATTTCTATTTGGTCCTTTTTCATATCTTTGAGGGTCTTGCTCATATCCTCAAGGGTCTCACTAAATTTATCCATCTTTTCTAGGAAATTCTTAAAAAATCATATAACTGTGGATTTGAACTCTATATCCAATTGTTTGCTTTCCTCCATTTCTTTCATTTGTCATCTGTTTCTTTGTCTCTGCATTTTTGCTGTTTCCCTGAGTTGGTAAAGTAGTTTTGTGTGCTAGGTGTTCTATAGGGCCCAGTGGGCTTAGTCTCCCCAGTTACCTGAGGTGGACACTCTTGGTGCACTCCTTTGTGGACCGTGTGCACAGTCTTGTTGTAGTTAAGCCTTGATTGTTGTTGGTATCACTGGGAGGAATTGACCTCCAGGTCAATTGGCTGTGAGGATCATTTATTTCTACACTGGGAGAACTTCTGTGTTGGAGACACCATTATGATACAAGACTTGCAAAATTGCAAAAGCCTCAGGCTCAGCTTAGATGGGGTAGAGTCTTAAGGTGAAGCAGATGGCCTTGGCTTCCCATCAGCTCTGCCCTAGGAGGCCCCTGGATCTCAGTGTCCCTCGGTAATCACTGCAAGCACCTCTGAGAGAAAGCCTCCCTCAAGTTCTGACTGCTGCCAGATTCCCCCCGAGTGAGTCTGGTTCGCAGAGTCTTGCCCGGAACTGGAGTTTGGCACAGTCAGGAGCTTCCATCTCCCTCCTGCTTGAGAAAGCCAGCCACGCATTCAGTAATCAGTCCTCTCTGCACTTGTGCACCTCTGGACCTCTGCCTTCCACAGCTCCCCTGAGTCTCAGTGTGCTTTTCTCTTTTCCTGACAGTTCAGATTCCCCCGAATGAGTCTGGGTCCCCAGGGTCTTGCCTGGAAATGAGTTCAGTGTAGTTGGGAGCTCCTGTTTCCTTCCCACTTGAGAAAGCCAGCCATGCACTCAGCCACCAGTCCTCTCCATGCACGTCTCCATACCTCAGCCTTTTGCAGCTCCTCTGAGTCTCTATGTACTTTTCTCTTTCCTTCTAGCTATAGAATTTCCACTTAGACAGCTTTCCTGTGGTTCTGGATGGTGACTATTTTGTCTTTTAGTTGTAGTTTTGAAATTGTTGTGCCAGGCAGCTGTTTAGGTATTTACCTATGCCACCATCTTGTTTTCCTCTATTTCATTTTAATTTTCTTTCTAGCTCTAAAGTGGAGTTTTGAAGTCTTCAACTATTATTGTTGAATTGTCTATTTCTTCTTTTATTTCTGTCAGTTTTTGCTTCATATATTTTGGTGCCATGTTATTAAGTGAATATATGTTCATAATTATTGTGTCTTCCTAATGGATTTTACATCATAAAATTCTCTCTTTTACTGTATAACGTTTTTGTTTTAAAGTGTATTCTGTCTGACATCAGTTTTCACGTGGTTGTTATTTGTATTATTTTTCTTCACCCTTTTACTTTTAATCACTTGTATCTTTCAATCTAAAGTATGTCTCCTATAAGCAGCGGATATTTGAAGAATACTTTAAATCTAGCTGACATCCTCTGTCTTTTGATTGAATTGTCTAATCCATTTATTGTAGTTCATTTATATCTGTCATTTTTCTTTTTGTTTTTTAAATGCCTTATCTTTTTTGTTGTTGTTCTGCGAGTTCACATTTACTATTTTTTTACATTAAATTAATATTTTTGATGTAACATTTTAACTGCTTTATTAATTTTTACAATATATTTTTAGTTTTTGTGGTTACTCTAAGGTTTACCATATATATCATGTCAAAAGTGGCTTTGGTTCATGCTAGATTAATTGCATTGATATAGAGAAACATTATTCCTATGGAGCTATATTCCTCTTCTCCCTTTTTGTCACATTATTTTCTCTACACATTAGGTTTTTTAATGCTATAAATCTAACAATACCTCATTTTAATTATTACTTTACAACCTATAGTCATTTTCTTAGTCCAATAGAGCTTTGCTCCAAATCTACATCCTTTGTGCTATTATTGGTAAATATATTACACATATCCTACAAATACATTACAGACATATTATTTTATACCAATGTTTTAAATTCATTACAAGAAGAGGAGGAAATGTGTGTTTAGACTACCTCTTATAATTACCTTTACCTGTGGTCTTTGTGTTTTTTTTTTATGTGAATTAAAATTACTATCTGGTGTTACTTGCTTTCAGCCTGAAGAAGTTTCTTTAGTATTTCTTTAAAGGCAGATCAGCTAGCAAAAAATTATTTCAGATTTTGTTTATCTGGAAAAGTCTCTATTTCATCTTATTTTTTAAAAATGTTCTTATTGTTTTTAGAGAGAGAGAAAGGGAGAGGGGGAGAAATACTGATATGAGTGAGAAACTTTAATTGGTTACCTCCTGTACATAACCTGACTGGGATCAAACCTAAAACATGGGCATGTGCCTTGACTGGAATCGAACCGGCAACCTCTTGGTATGTGGGGTGATGATGCTCAACCAACTGAGCCACACTGTCCAGGGTTCACCTTCATTTTCTAAAGACAGTTTTGCTGGATATAGAATTCTTTTTATTTCATTGAACATTTTGAATGTTATCCCACTTCTTTCTGGTCTCCATTGTTTCTGCTGAGAAGCCAGCTGTTAAACTTATTGAGTTTTCCTTGTAATAAGTTATTTTTCTCTTACTACTGTCAAGATTTTCTCATTGTCTTTAACTTTCAACAATTTTGCTATGATTCATCTGTGTGTGACTCTTTGCATTTATTCTATTTTGGAGTTGACTAAGCTTCCTGTATATGTAGGTTAATTGTTTTTCAATAAGTTTGGGGATATAATGAACAAATCTATGTCCACATTTTGATAACCTAGATGAAATGGACCAATTCATTGAAAGACTAAATGTGCTAAAACTCACACAAGAAGAAATAGACAATCTTAATATCTATTAAAGAAATTGAATCAATAATTAATAAAATTCTAAAACAAAAAGCATCAGGCCCCAACGGATTCACTGCTTAATTCTACCAAATATTTAAAAAATAAATCGTATGAATTTTCTATATGCTCTTTCAAAACATAGAAGCAGATGAAATACTTAACTCATTTTATGAGGCCAACCCTACCCTATTACCAAAACTAGACAAAGACATGATAAACAAAGAAAAATACAAGCCAATATCTCTCAATAAATTTGGGATGGTTTTAGTTATTATTTCATCAAATACCTTTTCCTGCTCCATTTACTCCCATTCTTTGGCACTTCTATTATGTATATATTGGTGCAGCTTTTTTTCCTGTTCTTCAGCTTTCATAGTTTCTATTGACCTATTTTCAAGTTCACTTATTTTTTCTCCTGCTAGTTCAAATCAACTATTAAGCCCCTTTAGTGATTTTTGTTGTTGTTATTATTTCAGTTATTGTACTTTTCAATTCTAGAATTTCCATTTGGCTCTTTTTTATACCTTCTATCCTTTTATCATGATTCCATATTTGATGCAACATGGTCATTATATTTTACTTCTTTAATTATAGTTTCCTTTAACTCTGTGAGCATGTTTATAGTGGATATTTTGACATCTTTTTGATAAACCCAACACTGGTAACTTTCACAGGCAGTGTCTTTGACTGTTTTTTTGTTGTTGTTGTTTTGTTTTGTTTTTTCAGGTATATGAATCATACTTTCAATGTGTGTTTGCATGCCTCATATTTTTTTTGTTGAAAACTGAGCATTTTAGATAATGTATCGTAGAAACTCTGAATATAAGTCTTCGCCCCCCTCACTCCACCCCGCTGCCCCGCTTCCAGAATTCATTCTTGTTATTTGCTTGTTTACTTGTTTAGTGAATGGCTGGTTTATTTTCTTAAAGTCTGTCTATGTTCCCTCCCATAGTGTTAAGCCTCTGATGATTCTCCTCAAAGAAGCACAACTGTGGGTATAATTACAGCCATGTTTGGATGACAACAGTCTTCTTAGGGTTCTTAGCCCCTTCTTTTCTGACCATACCCAGTTATTAAGCTTCTCTAGTTGGTGGCTATTTGCTTTATTGCTTTCTGCAATACTCTGGAGCATTAATTGCTCTAAAAACAAAGCCAGTGAAATGTGGCTCCTTTGAAGGAACTGGTTCTGATGTCAGTGTTTGATATTTGTTCAAATAGCGTGATTGATTTTTGGGACTTGTCCTGGATTATGGCCTACAAAATAGCAGGCTTGCTGTTTACTAGCAGTCTGTATCTTGAGTCTCCTCCCAATTGCCTTTCACACAACCTTCAGCATGTTTTAGAGTAACTTTTAGTTTGACTTTTTCCCAGCATTGTTAAAAAAGAATTCCATTGGGAAAATATTAGGAAGTATCTTTTTTTCTTAATGGCCTGCTTTCCTCCTCTTTCCAACCCCATCCTCCAGCAAAATATCTGAGACAGGGCTCTGGAGCTGGGGTAGGGACAATGGCAAGCTTATCTCTAAGTAACAACCCCACTCTGGAACTGAGAACTTGGAGAGGCAAGGGCAGCCAGAGCTCCTCTCAGCTTGCATCTTCTTGTCACCACCTCACAGACTGGGGCAAGAGTGACCAGGGTCAGTCTCTTCAGCATTCCTTGTCTCTACATTCCAGACGTGGGAGCTAGATGGCATATAAAAGCCTTACCTCCCAACTATACTCATGTGGAACTTAGTCTCAGCAATGGTTAGCTGTGAACAGGATGAAAAACATTGCCATTCTTCTCTTCTGTGGTAAAACACACACACACACACACACACACACACACACACACACACACACACACACTTCTGTGTGCTTGGGGGAGAGGGACCCCTGTGTTCTTGATTGCAGAAGTCAGGAGTTGAGTTTGGAGTGGGGAGGGAGTGGTCAGTCTTGGTTCAAATACCATAGACTCAACTTCCTTACCAAGGTTTCATTGATTTTCTTAAACAGAGGGTTTTTCCTTTAAGACTATTTCCAGAAGCTTTGTTTGTTTGTTTTTTATAGTTTTTCATGGTTTCACTGAGTCAGTGGAACTCAGGTCTTGCTGGAAGTTAATTTTTTGAGTAATTTTGGGTTTTGAGTATTAATAGCTATTATTAATACCAAATTTATATAAATAACAAAGAACTTCTGACATGTTCCTCCTCATGTTGATATCATGGACTACAAATGAGATGTTGAAGTTCTAACCCATAGTACCTGTGAATGCAACCTTATTTGAAAATATGATCTTTGCAGATGTAATCAGGTTGAGATGAATTGGGGCAGACCTAATCCAAGCCTGATGTCCTTATAAGAAGAGGGAAATGTGGACATAGACAGATACATAGTAAGAACACCTCTGTGATGACAGAGGCAGAGACTGGACTAATGAGATGAGAATGGAAGACCAAGGATCTCTGCAACCACCAGAAGCTTGAAGAGGCCTTTAGCAAGAAGATGACCCTGTTGACATCTTGATTTCAGATGTCCAACTTTCTGAACTATAAAAAAATAGGTACACGGGCCATTTGGTAGCAATGTCTGGTGGATAGATGCCTTGAAAGGAGTTTCCAAAATCCAGAAGGGTCACTCCTAATCTGTTTCTCATTTAACATCATCTTTTCCTTTTTGTCTTAAAATCTGGCTTTGTGATCAGACCTCATTTTTATAAATTATCCTTTTAGGCCGAAACTGGTTTGGCTCAGTGGATAGTCTGCGGACTGAAAGGTCCCAGGTTCGATTTTGGTCAAGGGCACGTTCACTGGTAGGGGGCATGCAGGAGGAGGCTGATTGATGTCTCTCTCTCATCGATGTTTCTAACTTTCTGTCCCTCTCCCTTCCTCTCTGTGAAAAATCAATAAAATGTATTATATATATATATATATATATATATATATAAATTATCCTTTTAGTTACTTCTTAAATTTGGGAAATTCTTGGTTTCTAGAAACTTGTTTTCAAAACTACATTTTAACATTTTAGCCCTAGTCAGGTGGCTCAGTTAGCTAGAGCATCATCCACTGTACCAAAGGGTTGCACATTCAATTGCAGTCAGGGCACATACCCAGGTTGAGGGTTCAAGCCCTCGTCAGGGCACATACATGAAGCAATCAAATGATGTCTCTTTCTCTCCTCCTTCCGCTCCCTCTCCCTCTCTGGAATCAATGAGAAAGAGATCCTTGGGTGAGGATTTTTTTTAAAAGTACGTTTTAACTGCCATAGCCCAAATCTATAATAACTCCATCTCACTGTTTAACAAGGCAATAATTAGTCCTCAAGTTGGCATATTCTTCAAGACTTTTGTTCAGATTCTCTTCTCTTTGGTGACAGGATTATGGCCTATAAAACAGCACAGCAGTGGTAAGAGCAAAAGGAAGAGGCCATCTAGAAACTGATTAACCAATGCCTTTCCCCCCTTAGATTTGGCATATTTTTACTCTTGGAAGCAGTATATAAAACACACTGTTTGCAAAATTTATATTTTTCTAATACTTAATAATTTACTCTCTTATGGTATAAAATCTGTTTCTGCAGACTTTTTTTTTCCAATTTATTTCTTACATTTTTGTGTCTCTTTACAATGTGGCTAATCCCAAAACACAGTGAAATTTAAGAATGTCCATAGTGATGCATAGAATATTGAAGGAAGTTTCAAATCCAGAATGTTGGACTGTAAAAAAAATGGATTAAGGAAAAACTAAGAGGGGGGATACCCAAAGGAGGGACTAGATGATCATTAACAAGCTTCCCCTATATCTGCTATACTTCTTAGGGAAATAGGCAATAATTTAATGAGGAAAACTAAATCCAAAGAATAAGGGAACCCAGAAGTGAAATGCTTGCTCTAGAAATGCAAAGAGTGTTGAGTAGGTGATGTGTAAAGAGACTGTGTGTGTGTGTGTGTGTGTGTGTGTGTGTGTGTGCAATTGTTGCTACTATTTGAGTATGGGCTGGAAGGGAGAGAGCCTTTTCATCTGGCTTCCATTTTGGCTTTCTCCACTTATTCCTTCTCCACTCCTCAGCCTTAACTTACCATTTATTCCCTCTGGTGCCATCCAGACACATAATCATGATCATATGGCTAACAAATCTATAGAAACAAATGTGTTAACTATGTTTTCATAGGGCTCAAATATTTATTGTAAAAATTATCATTTGGGTTTCATTGAACACATATCTAGAAGCAGAACACCCAGCCAATGGCAACTTTTCCAATGTTATTGTTCTTCCAAGAAACCCACTCTTTCTCAACATCTGTTAGCATCTTGGAGGCCTAAAACCACATTGATTAAAATTCTTCTCTCATTCCTGAAAAACTAAGAAGGGCCCAGATTGAGTAACACTTTGACTTGCAGGCTTAATATTTTGTAGATAATGTGGGAACTTGAATATTTTTTCGTAATTTGGCAACAGTGGACAGGATCATCGAGGAGAAGAAACTAGAACCTGAAAGATCCCCAAAAGCCTGTGAAGAGAGCCAGAGGCAGGAGCAGGATGGGCAGGACACAGGAGGGTCAGTGGGAGTGGGCCAGGGAGTTCTGTGCAGGCCTGTACACAGATGGACCTGGGGAGGAAGAGTGAGCAATAACTTGGAGACTGTGATCCTGGCTGGCAAACCAGTGAATTGGAAAACATTCCTGAAACAGCATAGGCTGGCATTTAGGAAGCACCTCAGGAGCTACAATGGCTAGAATTGCCTGTAGATCTGCGTAAATATTACAACAGCTAAGGGGCCCATTTGCAAGTGCTGATGAGATTTACCAAGCACAGTGAATTGACCTTAAAGTCACTTCTTCAGAAATGTGAAAAGATTCCTGTTTCTTTATTTATTTGGCAGTTGATCTTCTCCCTAGACTCTAGCTAATCACCATATTTGGAGGGCCTAGTCTCATTACTCACACTGTCCATAAGACTCTTGTCCTACAAGCAAAAACTCAGTGTCCTGACTTTTCAGTGCAGAGCAAGGCATCAAGTCTTACACTGACAGTTAAATGAAATTCTGACTTTTTAGCATTACTTATTTTCCTTTCAAAATGCAAATGCTTTGGGAAAAATTACTACTTTATGGAAATCTTTCTCACTTTAGTGTGAAATAATTTGTTAGACAACTTTCCAATCTCACTGCCAGTTGAGACAGGCCCAAAGAGAACAGAGCACAGGGAATTGGATACAAGCAGAGACACTAGCATTGATGTGCCAGTGAGAGCACTTGGTGGCAAGCAACAGAAACCAATTTGAACTTGAGCAGAAAGGGAAGTTATTAGGATTTAAAGATAAAAATTGTTGGAAGACATATATAAAATGAATGGGAATTCTAGGATCATCTGTATTATAAAAAGCCAGTGACCGTAAAGCCATAACACTGAAATGACCAATGGTCACCAGGAGGTGCATGGAGCAATTCTTGGTCCCTCCCGCCAGTACTGCAGCCGCAGGGCAAGACTCTCGGCTCTTGTGACTCACATGGTGCAAAGCAGCTCCTGTGGGGCTTGTGGTGGAGGGGCTGTGGCTTGTATGTTGAGGTGGGGCTGGAAGCGAGGTAGGGCTCATGGCTTGTGCCATGTGGTGGCTCACTATGGAAAGCTACTTGCAAGAGGGCCTGGGGTCCCGCCAGTGTGGCAGGTCTGGGTCTCCTGTGATTTCGTGTGTTGGGCCTCTAGTGTTCTGATAATAGGCTGACACAAAGAGGGGATAAAGAAAGCCACCCCATAGCACTTGCATATGGGGCTGCCACCAATGGCATGGTTCAGTAGACATCACTGCCAGGTCACTAGGCCCTTGTTGCCACACCTCTCTCATCTTCTGCTGTCACCTTCATGTCATTTATTTAAGAAACCAAAGTCTCACTGGGAGAGTGGCAGAGCGATCACACTGCCTGCCTAGCTTCCAGAAGATAAGTGACTAGAACAGTCATCTGCACACAATAAAACAATGAAAGGCAGGCCCCAACCTTTGTAGATCTTGGCATTTCTTCCAAAGAGACAGGCTGCCCAGCACTGAACGGCAAACAGCAAACATTGCCTACAGGATAGAAAATTAGAGAAGGTGCCAGAGGTTGGTCCTCATCTGTATTAAATCCTTTTACATATGCTAATTTGCATTCATTATTTCCAGTTTTACATATGTCCATTTGAGTTCATTATTTCTTGTTTTATGAATAAGGAAACAAGATTCAAAAAGATTGAGTAAGTTGCTAACGGTCTCACACCTAGAAGGGAGTGAACAGGGATTCCAGCATAGCCTTGTTGGTTCCGACAGGCTGAGGGGATTAGTGGCCTGGGAGTGTCGTTGGTCTGCGCATCAGGAGTTTGTTGGTAGAGCAGGGTGGGTTTTACTTGAAGTGCTGGGCTTCGAAAACATGTGTGAATTGCCAGAGTGGCATAACAAGGCACCACAGACCAAGTAACTGCAACAAGAGAAATTTCTTTTCTCACAGTCTCGAGGCTAGAAGCTCAGACCAAGGTGTCAGCAGGGTCGGTTTCTTCTCTCTCTTTGGCTTATAGATGGTCAACTTTTCCCTGTGTCTCCCCAGGTCCTTTCCTCTGTGGGTGTCTGTGTCCTAACCTCCTCTTATAAGAACACAAGTTAGATTGGATAAGGGCCCACTCTAATGACATTATTTAACTTAATTACCTTTTTAAAGATTTGACCTTCAAATAGCAGTCACATTCAGAGGTACTAGGGTTAGGCCTTCAATATAAGAATGGAGCATGTGCACACAATTCAGCCATAACACAAAAGTAACCAGTCAGGGAACTCCTCTTGGCAGGAGAATACCAGAAAAGGAAGGTATTCAAACAGAGAAACCCGTCAGCCCCCATTTCACAGATCTTATGAATAACTGCCATACCTGCCTTCACCATCATTCAAACTGTTACATTTGACTTTATTTAGAACCTAGTAAAAGCCCAAGACAAGTGTGTTTCTCATTGATTCCCCATATAATCTCCCTTTTCCAGGTTAATCTACCCTTCAATAAAACATATTTTTGCCTGTTTCATACAGTATAGTTCTGTCCAGTTCCAGCTCCTAAATTGCCAAATCTATGCTGAGATATCCATGCAGCGTAGGAAATCTTGTGGATTAAATTGAGTCTCCAAAAATCATATGTGGGAGCTCTATGCAGTGCCAGTTGGAAATGGGAACTTTGGAAGATAATTAGGTTTAGAACAGGTCAGATGTGTGCGGCCCTCCTGGTGGGATTAGTGCCCTTGTAAGAAGAGACCCCACAGAGCTTGCTCTTGCTCTCCCTCTGCCATGTGAACACACACTGAGAACTCAGCCATGTACCAGCTAGGAAGAAAGTCCTCAGCAGAATACTACCATGCTGGCACATTGATCTGTCACAACCAGCCTCAGACTTGTGAGAAGTTTAACTTCTCTTGTTTAAGCCAGAGGTTGTGGTGTTTTGTTATGGCCTCAGCAGGTTCAGACAGGGAGAGAGGAACTGCTCCAGGAGCCCTGTGCCCACCCTGCCTCAGCCTCCATAGCTGCCCTTGCCCTGACCTCTTCGTCTGCCTATCTTCCCCCCTCTTTCTTTCTAGGTCTCCCTCACTGTATTCATTTGCTAAGGTTGCTATAAAAAAGGATCACAAAAATGGAGGCTTAAAACAAGAGAAACTCTTTCACAGTCTGGAGGCTAGCACTCTGAAAACCAGGTGTCAGCAGGGCCATACTCTCTCTGGAAGTTCTAGAAGAATATCCTTCCTACCTCTTCCTGCTTCTAGTGGTTTCTTCCTACTTCTTTCTTCTTCTAGTAGCTCCTTGGCTGTGACTGCATTACTCCAACATCTACCTCCTTCTCCACATGGCCTTCTTCCCTAGGTCTCTGCATCTCAAATGACCCTCTCCTTTTTTTTTATAAAGATACCCACCAGTCACTGGATTAGTGACTGGATTAGGCCCAGGATGATCTCATCTTAAGACCTTTAACATAATTGCATCTGCAAAGACTCTGTTTCCAAATAAGGTCACATGCATAGGTTCTGCAGGTTAACACTTAGACATATCTTTGAGGCAGGGGCCACTTTTCTACTCATTCCACCCACACACCTCCTCCCCACCATCGATCATCTTCCCACCTCCACATCCTTGCTGACCTCTTTCCATTCTCAGATACCAGGACCTTGGGCTTGATCAGACCCAGACATTGCTGGATCAGACATTGATCTCATCCTCACACTGGGACACCAGCACCTAAGAAGGACACTTTTTAAAAAGTATATATTTTATTGATTTTTTTACAGAGAGGAAGGGAGAGGAATAGAGAGTTAGAAACATTGCCCTTGACCACAATTGAACCTCAGACCCTTCAGTCCGAAGGCTGATGGACGCTCTATCCACTGAGCCAAACCGGTTAAGGGGGAGAATCCAAGATGGTGGCATAGGTAAATACCTACACTGCTGCCTTGCACAACAATTTCAAAACTACAACTAAAAGACAGAACAAACATCATCCAGAACCACAGGAAAGCTGACTGAGTGGAAGTTCTACAACTAGAAGGAAAGACAAGGGCTCACAGAAACCCAGAGGAGCTGCAAAAAGCTGAGGTACGGAGATGCATGCATGGAGAGAGCAGGTGCCGGAGTACCTGGCTGGCTTTCTCTGGCAGGAGGGAGATAGAGACTCCCCACAGCATTGAACCCCTTATCGTACAACACTAAACCCCAGGTCCAGCCGAAACTCATACGGGGGCAGTTTGTATTGTGAAAAGGGAGAGGTGCACGGGAATTTAGGGGAGTCGCAAAAGATCAGAAGTCTGGTGGCATGCACGGCACTGCGCACAGAGGACCGACTGCTGATTATGCCGCTGGCTTTCACCAGTGGGCGGGAGACAGACCCTCCCAACTGTGCCACTTCTAACTCCACTAAACCCCAGTTTCAGGCAAAACCCTGGACACCCAGACTCATATTTCCCGGAGTGCAGGGGAGCTGAAGGGACACTGAGAGAGAGCGCGCATGTGCACAGGGACCGCTCCAATGATTACCCAGTCACGTGAGACTCAGGGGCCGACTGGAAGGCAAGATGATCCATTAAGTCCTGAGACTCCACCCATCCCAAGCTCAACAGAGAGGCTTTTGCAGTTTTGCAACTCTTGTATCATAAGGCTGAATCCAACACAGAAGTTCTCCCGGCATAGTAAAAATGCCAAGACAAGGGAAGGGATCACAAACAAAAGAAATGGAGGAAAACAAATGACTAGATATAGAGTTCAAAACCATGCTTATAAGGTTTTTCAAGAATATCCTAGAAAAGTTGGATAAAGTTAGCGAGACCCAAGAGGAATTGAAAAAGACCCAACTAGAGATGGAAAAGATCTAACTAGAGATGGAAAAGGACCAACTAGAGATGAAAAAGGACCAACTAGAAATTAAACATACACTGACTGAAATAAAAAATATTATACGAGTTCTAACAGCAGACTAGAGAAAGGCAAGAATCAAGTCAAAAAGTTGAAATATAAAGAATCAGAAAACACTCAACTGGAAAAGCAAGAAGAGAAAAGAATCCAAAAATGTGAAGATAATGTAAGGAGCCTCTGGGACAGCTTCAAGCATACCAACATCAGAATTGTGGGGGTGCCGAGACCGGTTTGGCTCAGTGGATAGAGCGTCGACCTGCGGACTGAAAGGTCCCAGGTTTGATTCCGGTCGGGGGCATGTATCCTGGTTGCGGGCACATCTCCACTGTGGGGCGTGCAGGAGGCAGCTGATCGATGTCTCTCTCTCATCGATGTTTCTGACTTTCTATCTCTCTCCTTTCCTCTCTGTAAAAAATCAATAAAAATATATTTTTAAAAAAAAGAATTGTGGGGGTA